>QRFB01002452.1:27744-44615 GCA_008931105.1 Oenanthe javanica
AATTTTAAGTAATTTTTTTATGTTAATGCAAACGGGATATGACACCACAATTCATCATTTATTAAACACCATAACTATTTTTTTTAGTAATTAGGCTTATGTCATACAAATGAGTATCTATTCAAACAAATCTCGGGGTGAGTTAAAATCGAACCCACCACTTGGAAGACAAGTACCACTCGAGTTATTTTATTGCGCTCAACACCATAACTATTTTTAATTTGATTGAATAATATTATAAGTACATGAATACAAACAAATTCATATTAAAAAATAATTGTATATATGTAATACAATTTTAATTTATGCAATATTATATACAAATGACATATTTAATCATATTGTATTGTAATAAATATATAACAATCTTTTTATTAATAATTTATAATTTTTGTATTTTTAATAATACACCTTAATATATTAAATATTAAAACTTTTTTAAATCATAAAATATTAACAATTTTAAAAAATAACTAAATAAATAATAGATAAATAAATATTGTGCATTGCACGGGTTAAAATCTAGTAAATATTAAATACTGTAATAAATAACTAAAACTACTAGTTTCGGACTATATTCGAATATAGAAATTCAAACATTGATTCCTCGCCAGATTCTCTATCTTTATTCAGTCAATTCAACGAAAATAAAAATAGATTTAATTATTTAAAGATTAATTTTGAATTCAAAAATTGTATTCGAAACTACCATTCGATCTCCGATTCCACATTGATCGGATGTCCTTCGAGCTCTATCATTTAAAAGTTTTACCGCGATAACGTGGATATGAAAATATTCTAAGGAATGAGTTGGTGTACATAAATTATAAACATTCAAAATTTAAAATATCTAACACATGTTGTTCATTGCTTTGACGCTATTTGAATTCGGACACATTTGCAAGTAGTGATTGATCTCTGAGCCACCCCACACATGTAAGGGCAAACAGAGGATTCGACTTTTTCTGTGTATATTCGAATTCGATTTTAATTTGGTCCACATATGTAGATTTTTGTTCATCCACTGATTGAGGTCCCAAAATTTTCAAGATTTATGGATAAATGCACATTTCACATTTCCACCTATCTTGCATGTTTACATTGAGCTGAGCTTTATGTATCAGATTTGTTATTATTTAAGCAATAATGTTTTAGGTCATTTGTTAAATTTGAATAAAAATTTCTCAATGGTTAAAATTTCTAAATGAATATAGTTAATTTGAATTCTGGACGGATAATTTTATTTGGTATGAAACATTTGAAATATTCTGAATGACAAATTTTACAATTTTTTAAAGTTTAATACTACTATATACTTGCTACGTCCTAAAATACTTGTTAATTTGAAATTTTGCACACATTTTAAACTGCATAAAAAATATTTTATAAATTATTTTTATTTTTTAGTATTTCACCTGATTAAGTTTATTTAAATATTTTGATTAAAAACTATCACTATATATATATATATATATATATATATATATATATATATAAAATAAGAGGGATAATGGACGGATGACGTGGTTGATGTCTCTCCAAGCATGTTTTCCTATCTTGTCGCTCCATTTATCCCTAAAAAGTGATGCTTCTTTACTCCTCCATCTCATATTTTTGTCAGTTTTTTTAAATGACTAAAACTTCTCCGATTCCATTTTTGCACTTCATCATCGACTGCTTTCGGAAAAAATGGTTTCTAACTTTTTAATTTTCAAATATTAAATTTATATTATAGATACTTTTTATCTAAAACTAAAATAATTATTAAAATAAGTTTTAGTTAAAAAGATTGACCAAATTTGAATTTTTAATTTATTATTATTTTTATATAACATTAAATATATATATTATTTATGTTCAAAATTTTAAAAATTAATTTTAAACTTCTAAAAATTATTTCCGTGGCAAGCTAAAATTATATTATATTTAATACTTATTTTTATTATGTAAATAAAATATAAGAATATTACATCAAAATTTTTTTTAAAATATAATTTTTTCATATTAAAATTATATTATATTTAATACTTATTTTTATTACGTGAATAAAATATAAGAATATTACGTCAAATTTTTTTCTAAAGATATTTTATTTTTTTTAGTTACTTATCATTAAAACTGTAAAATATGATTATTCAAAATTTATAAATTATTCATCCAATATTTTTAAATAATCAAATTTATTTTATGATTCACTGAAAAATTTCACTATTAAATTATTATAGAGCACAATTTAGAAATATAAATAATAATAATAATAATTCTATATTTATATTTGTAAGATTATATATATATTATTTTTAGTTAAAATTAAATAATTATAAAACCTCTCGTCAATTTATATTCATAGCGGAAAACCTCGAACATCGGAATATGTCTTTTATAGCAAGTTAATTAGAAGCAGGCCTCTGTCAAAAAAATAGAAGTATGCCGATAAAAAAAAATTCAAACTAAACAACATGTATGCCGATAAAAAAAACTTCAAACTAAACAACATGTAAAAACTTTGAGGCGGTGGTCGAGGTAAAAGTTTAAATTAATTATTATTAAATATTTAACTATAAAAATGCTATGCTTCGTAAGGCGATAGAGTTACTTCAATATAATTACATTAAATATTAATTTATAAAAGAGATATTCTTGGGGCCAAAGTAAAGCGTTATATGAAATAATGCCTATTTAGTTTGTATTAATATGAAAACTGCTATACATACTAGATCAGGAGGAGTCCAAATCAAAACAATCACAATATTTTTCTTATTCATAGACTTACTCTCTTCTAAACCTCACAATATATGTTCTATTTCTTTTCACGGAGTATTCTTGTATAAAAAATATGAAGGATGATAAATATAGATGAGTTCTGAAGATAAGGAATTGTAGGATATTAGCAATCAACTAATCATAAAAAAGACAATGAATTAATCAGTATTAATATGATCTTTATCGATGAGCATGTATGTGCATAATATTTTTTTTATGTCAAATATTATTTGTTTTTAATATGTGCTTGATATGAAAACTTGATTCATTATTTTACAGGGAGCCCTTATTCACGCTTTTATTCGAAAACAATTGGTCAACCGGTTCCAACACCGTCTGAGGGTGTATTGTATAATATCAAGAATATAAAGGTCAAGAATATAAAGGTCATTCCAAGTATGGGTGCATACAGATTATAGATTTTTTTAACTATCACTGCTATTAATTCTTTAGAGAAGGGGTGCCGATTTTTAANTTCCAAGTATGGGTGCATATAGATTATAGATTTTTTTAACTATCACTGCTATTAATTCTTTAGAGAAGGGGTGCCGATTTTTAAGAGAGTTATTAAAATATTTTTAATTTATAATACTAAACTTAAATTGTTATTATAATTTTTATTTTCATATTCTTCTTTTTAAAATTATTCATTTCTTTATAAACAAATATCCTCACTTTAGATTTTAATAATTCAAATTTATAACTAATAGTAAATTAGTATGGAATCAATGAGTAATGAAATTTCATTTCAAATATCATAAATTTTCATGTAAAATTAATCGAGACAAAGAAAAACATATGGGGTGTCTATTTCAATGAAACATTTTACATTTACACTTTTATGTGATTGAATACATTTTTAAAACATACTTAAAGTAATAGAACGATTTAATCAAAAAATTTACGCGTGACATTGTTACCTAGTTATTAATAATACGTATATCTACTTATATATATATATATTAGCATTCACATGTACAGGATTGTTCACTCCAAAGCACTTTTGCCTCAAAAAAGCTATGGCTTCTTTTCCATTACCTACCACCGTTGTCCATCTTTCAAAAAACACTCACCTCTCTTCTGCCTCTGCCACCACCACCACCTCCACCTCCCAGTTTTTCCTAAACCAAAAACGTAACCATGTAAAAAAACATGTGTCTTGCCGAGCCGCGAAAGAGTCTTCTGACCAAGAAGCTGCCTCCAATATTGGAGATGGAAAATTTGATCGAAGGGATGTCCTTGTTGGTCTAGGAGGCCTCTATGGTACCACCACGATCAGCGGTGCAGCATTTGCTGAACCCGTGGATGCTACCAAGTGCGGGGATGCAACCACACTCCCATCTGGCGTCACCAAGATAGATTGTTGCCCTCCACCCAACCCAAACATCATTGACTTCACATTTCCATCTAAACCTCAACCTCTGCGTATTAGACCCGCAGCACATATGCTTGATGCCAAATATATTGCTAAGTTTAACAAAGCTTTGCAACTGATGAGAGATCTTCCTAAAGATGATCCTCATAGCTTTGCGCAACAGGCTGCCATACATTGTGCTTACTGTGACTCTTCTTATCAGATGGTGGGCTTTCCCAACAAGAAAATCGATGTGCATTTCTCATGGCTATTCTTTCCCTTCCACAGATGGTACTTGTACTTTTACGAGAAGATATTGGGGAAATTGATTGATGATCCTACTTTTAGTTTGCCATTCTGGAACTGGGACTCCCCTGATGGAGCGCCAATCCCAGCCATTTTCGCTGACCCAAATTCTCCACTATACGACACACTACGAGATGCCAAACACCAGCCACCACTCAAAGTTGATCTCAACTATAGCAAGAGTGTTGCTAGTCTTACGGACGTGAATGAATTGATTAAAAGCAATAATACTGTAATGTACAACCAGATGGTTTCTTCTGCCAAGACTGCTGAGCTTTTCTTTGGCAAACCATACCGCGGTGGCGATGATCAGATCAAAGGACAAGGCTCCATTGAGAATATCCCTCACACTCAGGTTCACATATGGACCGGAGATCCCAACCAGCCTTATGGAGAGGACATGGGTCGGTTCTATTCCGCTGGTCGGGACCCGATCTTCTATTCTCATCATGCAAATGTGGATAGGATGTGGAATATATGGAAGAAACTCCCTGGGAAAAACCGTAAGGATATCTCGGATCCTGATTATTTGGATTCTGCTTTCCTTTTCTATGACGAGAACAAGCAGCTAGTTCGAGTCAAAGTCAGAGACTGTCTTGATACTAAAAAGCTGGGATATGATTACAAAGAGGTTCCAATTCCCTGGCTCGGATCCCGTCCCGTCCGAAAGACTAAAAAGCCTTCAAAAGGCGGGCGTGGGTCTGCGAATGCTGCTCAAGCACCAATACCGATAGAAGACGCTGCTACAGCGTTTCCAAAAGTGCTGGACAAAATTGTCAAAGTCCAGGTTCGGAGGCCAAACAAGTCGAGGAGTCAACAGGAGAAAGAAGATGAAGAGGAGATACTGGAGATTGATGGGATTGAATACGATGGAGATGAATATATTAAGTTTGATGTTTATATCAACGACGAAGATGAAGTTGACAGTGGGCCTGCCAATGCTGAGTTCGCAGGGGCCTTCTCAAATGTGCCATCTAAAACGACCAAAAAAGTAAAAACCAGCCTGAGTTTGGGAATAAGTGAGCTTCTTGAAGACTTGGACGCTGATGATGACGAAACCTTGGTGGTGGCATTGGTTCCCAAAACTGGGAAAGGGAAGGTCACCATTGGCAGTGTCAAGATTAGGATTTCTTCTTAATCATCATCAATACAATAATGCAGTTTATTAGCTTTTGTGAGTTAATTCTCTGTTCCTTCGGATGTTCTGTGTGTCTTTTTTCTAATTATCACTCACCGGATCATATATGATCTTAGGCTGTTGGGTTGAAGAAAAATAAGAGTTCTCTCAATGTAACGTAACATCAACTAAATAAATCTCAGTTTTCAAATTAATTATATGTAGCTTCTTGTCATCCATTAATTCTGTATTTTCTAGTACATTGTTCCTTGCTAAGTCTTGAGACAAACTTCCAAAATCTAAACGTTGTCACGACAAAATCTAGTACACTGTTGCGCTCACGGGGAAACCAGCAGGGATCGAGTAGGTGCCGAGCGACCACGACAAATTGTCGTCAATTCCGTGTTTTAGTTCTTGGCGGTTTTAATTAATTTGTCATCCATTGTACAGTAGCACGATGTTTATTAAATATTTAAATTCATGTTTGACAACTACTACTAAAGATTTCTCTTATACGAGCATCAACTTTTTATTTATGGGTTGTCCTTGTGGTACCTATCATCACCAACCAACATTTAATGTGCATGGAATATGGGTTACGCAGAATGAGGCATCCCGTTCCCGTCTAGAACAACAGTGTATGTACTGTACCCCCAATCTAGAATGCTCAAGTTCGGAGATCTTTAACTTTTTTCCAGGGTATTGGGTTAAGAATATAAATTGGTATATATTTTTTAAAAATTATAATAAATTTTGCAAATAACTCAAAGATTCAATGTTTGAATCATACAAAATATATACTACAACAAAACGTCTCAAAATGACTGGAACAACCGGATCGAATTTGAGTTACAACCAACTGGAGTTGGTTGCAGTTCATCTTAAATAAATCATAAAGTTCCAACCATTTTATGTCCTTCAAAAATATATGTGTATACTATTTTCGACCTCATAAATAAAGTTTTATTAATTTCTACCAAATAAGAATGGGTCATAAAGATTTGGCCCTACAACCAACTTGGTGTTCGTAGAATCCAAAAGTAACGCAATGGATCAATTCAATTGAAGATATTTATCAAAAAGTTGGGCTATACTTGCTTGGATGTGGTGGTGTACTTTAGTATTCCTTCTTTATTGTCTGTGGATAATAGAATTAGTGGCCACTGGCCAATACTATATACGTACGCAGCACAATGTCATTAAAGTAAAGTATCTTATTCGGTAGTATTAGAACTATTTAATTAAAATACTACTGTAAATCCAAAGACGATGGAGTCATTTTCGAACACTAGTGACGCAGTAGGTACTGAGCTTCAACCACTAGCCGTGTAACGCAGGAGATACCGAGATAGGAGGAGTTTCGGCCTCTACTGGCGCACCCGTTTCAACAACTACAGCGCACCCAAGGAACAATATAGGAGAGAGCAGGCACGTTAGGGATTACTGTATTATTGCTTCTGGTCAATTGAATAATTACATATATTTGTGACTTGTGAGTGTGTTTACCTATTATATCTATATTCATGCCCGTTTAACTTATTTTATAATCAATTTTAAGTTGAAAAAATATATGCATATCATAATTTATAAGCTACTTGTAAGATTGTTCAAACATCATTACATATGTATGTAAAACAGAGGATAATTCATCATACTTAATAAAATTATATTTAATAAAAACATGTCATGTGATCTTTTGGATTCAATTTGAAAAACAAGTTGGGACCTATATCATTTTTCCCGTTACTACTCCAGATCTTTTCCATGCCTATCTGACATTGTCACCCATAAAAGGATGATTCAATCGTTATATCAAATGCATGTTTGACAAATGGCAATTGAAACATTTTACCTAGATTTTTATTATCTTTTCGGTACACACACACATATATATAATCAAGCAACATTCCACGGGGAAATTATGGGAAAGTAAAATAGTCCATCCCCTTTGAAACAAAAGCGCATCTACATTGTACTACGATTTCAGAGTTATAATAATTTACGTGCCTGAGGCTAATTTGCTAACCTGTACCACCTGTTTGTAAGCTAAACGTCTAAATTGCAACACGTTTGAAATGGCTAACATGTCGGGTTCCAAAAAAATGGCGTTTTATAAATTTTAAAAATTAAATTTGTTTAACTTTGATCATAAATTAAATATTATTAATTTATACTTTTAAAAAATAAAATTTTAATTTAATAATTGATGAAATATATTTTTTAATGATATATTTTTCATAATTTTTATTTTAATAATAATTATTAAGTAATGATCAAAGTTGAATCAATTTAATTTTTAATTATTATAAAACGACACTTATTATGGAACGGAGGAGAGAGTAGATAGTTTTGAGCTATCTACCGGAACTTTTGATTTACATCCCGGTATATTTTTCATTTTTCTTCTTCATGTTAGCTAGATATCCTTGTTACTTTGATATCTTTAGCACTCTAATAATATTTTTGTGTTAATAATATCTTAAAATTTCCGTTTATTGTACCTGCATTTTTTAGCTTAATGATTTACATATTTGATGTGCAAAATCATTCCATCAATAGTTTTTTTAATGCCATTCCGTTAATACGGAGTAGTTGATACCATTTCTCATGCACCATCATGCACGTGTGGAAATTTTGAAAATATTTAGATTGAAGAGTTTTATAAAGGTTTAGCCTTTCTTAAATGTACTAGTTTCTATTAGTTTATTAGTTTATAATTTATATTGTAATAATTTATTTTTCAGTTATACTTATTTTAATTTTTTCAATACTACTAAATATCATATATATATATATATATATATATATATATATATATATATATATTATTCTTTTATTGTTAATTACAGTAAAACCTCAATTAACTAATAATCTATAAATTAATATTTTTAATACATATTTTTGATCTCAGCATAATAGTAACATTACATCTTTTACCTCGATTAATTATTAATCTCAATAAATTAATAAAATTTATCGATCCCGGTATTATTAATTTATAGAAATTCTAGGATATATTCTTTTATTGCTAACTAAGTGTGTGTGTGTGTATTGGGGACCACCCTAATAATTTTTACAAATATGCTCAGATCATATTAATTTGTTAAATAAAATTCAGATATCATATATATTTCACTTCCGGGACGTAAGCATAACATATCTTATTAAATAAAATATTTTACAATTTTTTATGAGAAGTGAAAAAACTATTTAATTACTATATAGGAAATTAACTTTGTGAAAAGTGTAAAGTAATCAAATAGGGTGAATAAACAGCTTTTCATAATTTAATGAAGTCACACTTTCAAAATAAGTTAAACTTTCCTATTTTTTGTCAAACAATTTTTACTAAAATAATTTAAAATATTAGTTATGTAAAATTGGACGTTGTGCTGCGATGGGATTGTTATAATGTTTGATTATATTTTAAAAATAATATATTATTATTATTAGAGTAAATTGTATTTTCCATTTCTTTGATTTAGGCCAACTGCACTTTATGAGCTATACTTTCAATAATTGTATTATGCATCCCTTTATTTGTTTGGGCGAGTATGCACCCCCTTCCGTTTATTTTTGTTGTTATCATTAAATATGTTAAGGGTATTTTAGGAAATTAGCATGACAATTATGTTTTGAACTTTAAAGTATGACATTTTGTATAGTTTAACCCTGAACAAAAATCATATATTTTTGCTATATAATTATAAAATTTATTATACTGTCATATTATAATATATATTGTTATATGATATAAAAAATTATTTTGCCACGATGCTTAATGTAATAAATTTACAATAATTATTCAAAATTTATTCTAAAGAATTTGGATAGGAGGAAGTATTTGTTAAACACAGTATTTAAATTTCTAATTAGTTTAATACAAAGATATATTAATAATAGTACTAAGAATTATTTCAATCAATTTTTTAAACGATGCTCTATAAATAAAAGCTCTGGGAACAATGTGTGCATGAATTTTGTTGGCCATGAAATGATGTCCATATAGCTTTTATTCTAACCTTAAAATTTTGAACTAAAATTATAATTCTTACTATTTGATTAATTTTTCAGCTTTATTCAGCGATCCCACTACCAACTAACTAATCAGCTTCTCTCTCTCCCATCGTTTCTCTATCTCTCTCTCGCCGTATTCTTTTTCTCCGGCCACCTCTATCCAGCAGCATCTCTCTTTCTCCCTCAACTCCCTCTATTCCATATCTCTCCTTTCTCCGACATCTCCCTCCTCCTCTGTGCTGCTACTACTACCATCACACACCCAATCATCCTTACATACACCGACACATACACATACACATACATACACTCACGGATCTCCCTCCATCTTCTCCCCAAATCAAAATACTATGAACCCTAATTTCAAAACACCAAAAATCTTGATTTCTATAACCCAATACCCAAAAATTACACACTCGTTTAAACCCGTTTTTATAAATATTAAATATCAGATTCAACACTCTCACTTAAAGAAAAGCTACAATTTTAAAATTTTAAAAACACAAAGATATAAATACCATTAGAGAGATAATCTCATGTGGGTTTCAAAAATGCAATTGCATGGAAGACATGATAAAAAAACCGATTTATTATTAATTTTTAAAGAAAAACAAGAGGAACTCAACCCCATCTCCGAGCAAGTCCGATGCCTAGTGTTATACTTAGTCCTATAACTATAATATAAAATTAACTTTACAAAATTACCACTCCAATTCACAGTTATACTCCTATAATAACATAAATAGATAATTGGTCATATATTTAGAATTAAAAATGACTATAGCTATCATTGCCACATCATCTCCAATCAACTGTATAGTTCTATTCATTATCAAAAAATGTTAATGTACCCTTTAAATGCTAATTTCAATGTTGTTGGTTTTATTTTAGAACTATGCATTGGAACATTGGTTATCAAAAACTACTTTTTAATTTCAAATTATAGCAATGGTTATCACTGTTTTAGCTTTAATATTGGACTTGCTCTTACCTATCTATTTCATCGTGTGTTATAAGCTAATGTAAGATAAATGAACTAGTTATTTTATACAAAATAATACTGGAAGAAAATTTAATAAAAAGTTAAATTGTACAAATTTTATAGTTGGATAGTAGAAATGTATGTTTTTTTAGTTAAGAGATTAATATGAGATGTTTTAGTTTAGAAATTAATATGAGATGTATTTTAGTTAAAAGACTAATATTTTAGATTAATATCAAAACGCGTAGACATAGAACTTACTCTCTTATTTTTATTCATATTTTTATTCAGAAAAAAAAANAAAATCAGCTTCTATTTTTTTATATAATTTTTGCTAAATTACAAATTAGTTTACTTTTTTTATTATTATTTTTTGATAATTACAAATTAGCTTTTACTTTCACCCAAATATGTACTCCTTAGTAGGGTCTAATTTTGGCGTGGACTAGCTAGTCTGCAAACCTCCGAACCCAATCTCAGTACACTTATCATCGATAAGCTCCAGAAAGAAACAAATTAGTTAGTCCATGTTATATGTGGCCACAAATAATCTAGAGTGAAGATACGCAATAATTAAGTTAGCACAAAAATGACTTGGGATGGTTTAAATGAGAAATATATATATATATATATATATATATATATATATATATATATATATATATATATATATGTTCACAATCACCTTAAGATTTTGTTAGCAAGCCAGTAATAAGCTATAAGACCACGAATTTGCTTTCAAATTTTGGCCTCATCTCTCAAATGTATTTTTAAATAGTAAAATGCACTGTCGCAATACTCAAAAAATAAAAAATAAAAATATTACTGAAAAAGTGTGAAGGGGAGATTAATTTGTAGTAAATTAAAAGGGTCCGGGTTCTACGGCCACAGGGTTGAAATTTAAAATAAAGGATTATGATTGAAAAGGACAAAAAAGTATACGTTATATTATATAACCTAAGTAATACTCTTTCTCCAATTATTACTGCATTCAAGTTCTATTATTATGTGTCACTTTGACACTTACGCTATATTACATAATTGCATTCAAGTTCTATTATGTGTCACTTAAGACACTTACGCTACATTACATAACGTAAGTGCAGATTGTGCAGTGTAACTATGAGTCTTTTAATTTCATAGGTATGATATTAGGTTAATTAATAAGATAAAGGATCATTATTTTAATTTTAATTTTTCTAAACCAAAGTTAAATGATAACTAATTAAAAAAAGATAAATGAAATTAATTTTATATTATATTATAATTAAAAAAATTCTCCAATTAAATACATCAATTTTGATATATTAATAGATAATTCCCAAGTTGTGGAGGAAGTGGAGGCCGTAATCATCTCGGCTCCCATGATTTGTCCATGCATCTGGAAAAAAAACTAAGTTGAAATAATGGAATTTTATTCAATTGTTTATAATTCAACAAACAATTAGAGCCCAACTTTTGAGTTGAATGGGTCTATGGTTTGTATTTCTCTTATCTAGTTATCTGACATTTTAGAAAGTGGAGTGTATGGAGTTGAGCAAATTTTAATGATTTTTATATCTTTTCAACCTGTTTTCATTCTGTTTTAAATTTCAGAAACATGATATTATTTTAATTGTGATAATATGAAATGTTTTTAGATTTTATTTACACTTTTCAAAGAAGCGAGTTGGGGGGTGTGTGTTACATTTGTATGATATGTATCTATTACTGTACAATACAACATTATTCTATCACTAAAAATATTTTTATGTTAATTAATTATCTTTTAACCTTTTCAAAAAAAACCATCTTTTATTTTATGTACTTAAAAAAGGTTTATATATATGTATGAGAAATGTTAGCTGTAAATAGAAAGAATAATTTATTAATTAAATTTAGTAATTTTATAAATATGTAGACGTCAAGCTAATTGTAAATTGATGAATAAATGAACTATAATAGCTCTAAAAACCTCTTGCAAGTCCCCTCGGATCTTTTTATATAAGAAGTCATCAATTATTTAAATTTTTCTAATAATAAGATAAATATATGAATGCATTTGGTTGTATATAATAAAAAATATATCTATATTATATTATTGTTATCGAATTAAAAAAAAATTGTACTATACCCTACTTTTGAGTTATAAGGTAATATAATTAGATTCATAACTAGTTTATTACACTCAATTATAGTGATGATTTCTTCGGATATGCCAATTTATACATCAAGAACAAATTAGAAGTTGGCACAAGTCTTGAGCCGGTATGCTCTAGCTAAATGGAACTACGAAATTAAGTAAAGAACTCAACTATTGACAAAAAGATGTATGAAATACAAAGAAGAAGAATTAGCATAATTTGGATACAAGTGATAAGAAAATTTGGATTACAAACTTTTTCCTCTCATCTTCTGGAGGATATTTCTAAGGAGCTGCTATTAAATCTACGTGTTTCTATCAAATATCTCCTAAAAGACGAGTTAGGCTATGATTTTCTCAAATAAGCACAATCTGTTATCGGCAAGCTTTGATTTAAATGCAGATTTTTTATACTCGAACCAAGTAAATTCCTTGTACAAGCTGTTGTTATTTCCTTCCTTGAGCAGGGAAGGCAATGGGGCTATCTTCTCACTCAACGGTGGTCCTCCAAAATATATCATTGATACTCTTGATTTATAGCTGTTTGCCAAAACCCTGTGCCTCACACTTTTAAACCTTCCATTGGTCATCACCTACATATATATACAGTCAAATTATATGAAAACTCCATCAAACAGACTATTATAAATAACAAGGACATGTCTCTTTCAAAGAAAAAAACAAATATATATAGCTTCTTAAAAGTGTGTACTCGGTACATATTTTTAAAAAATTACCATGCAGACAGAACCCTATTTAGCATTTCCCCTCCACAATCAAGTTATTACTTAAAATATATATATATATATTTATATCAAGAACCCACAAAGATTCATATGACTCACCTTCTCAATCATTATATAACAACCTATGGTCCATTACAGAGAGAGAACATTAAAATAGTCATTTCGGATATTGTAGAAACTTCAGGACATTATTGTATTAATGCAACAAGCACACAAAATTGAAATCACTATATAAAACTGAACTTTCATTATAGTGGTGGGGTTTTGGTAAGATTTTTACCTGTAAGGAGTCACCGACATTGATGAAGAAAGAGTGTTGGTCAGCTGGAACTGGAATCCAAGAGCCTTCTTTCAATGAGATTTGAAGGCCTGATGTGTTATTGGATCTCAAGACTGATATGATTTGTGGATCAGTATGCTCTCCGAAACCAATCAAATTCTTGCCATGAAGCACTGGACATGGTGGATAGTGATTCAACCTGAAAACAGAGTCACTCTGTTTATCCATTAAAAGTGCACTAAACACATTCTTTTGTTGAATCATTAGCCCATCTGCCAACATTTCAAGAATGTCACAGGCCATCTTTTTCACTGCTGTTACATAATTATTCACACACAAACTGCAGCAACATTAAGAAAACTCTGTTTAACAATAATGATGATAATAATAATAAGTAAAATTTTGTGACTTCCATGAAACTAACTTTCAGTATTTGTTACCTAAAGTTTTCGGTGGTTTCACCAACAACTGATGCAATTCTTTGACAGTCATTCTCTGAATTTGTTGTCAAGAGAAGATATTCAACCCATCCTACGTCGCCATTCTGGCCAATGCTTTTATTTCCATAGCCAACAGGGTTAGGAGGCCCTGCCTTTTCTTTCTCAGACATAGGTGAAGAGAAAAACTTAATGACTTTTGATTCAAGTTTGGATATAAATTCAGTAGGGATGCCATGGTTGATGACTTTAAAAAACCCGAATTCTTCACAGGCCTTGACAAGACATGATTTTGAGTCAGGTTGGGAGAGGTCAATTAGGGGTATCAATGTGTNAGTGAAGAGAAAAACTTAATGACTTTTGATTCAAGTTTGGATATAAATTCAGTAGGGATGCCATGGTTGATGACTTTAAAAAACCCGAATTCTTCGCAGGCCTTGACAAGACATGATTTTGAGTCAGGTTGGGAGAGGTCAATTAGGGGTATCAATGTGTTAGTAGATTGGCAAGAATTCACTACAGAAAACTGTTCCATCTTTAGAGATTGCNGCAAGAATTCACTAGAGAAAACTGTTCCATCTTTAGAGATTGCTTAGACATGACAACCATAGTTTTGGATGAGAAAATGTAGAGATTTATGAATGTAATGGTGTCCAAAAGTGACTTGTACAAGTACTGGTTTAGGGAAAGGAGTGATTTGATGTAAAAATGATGTATTATATTGGTTGTGCAGAGATAGATGAAGGACCTTGTGGTCTTGCTTGGCTATTTATAGGGGGGAGGTGGTAAAGAGATTTTTGAGTAGTATAATTTTCCTGCTACTTTCTTAGCATAATATTATTATGCCCAGAAGTAAAAATATATGTAGGGTTTATGCTCCACCTCTTCCTCAATTATGATCCCTTGTAACATTCTAGGCGCATTTAATAATTATCAATTATTGTTTTATTATTAATATAATATAAAATTAATGAGTGTATTGATACATGTCGAGTGTTTTAGATATTTATAAAGTTATTGAGTTGATATATTAGAAGGGTTAAATTTCAAAATAATTACGTATGTAAATGTCTAATATTATCAAAATATTCATTATAATTATTAGGGTCTTTAATGTAATATTTAATTTATAAATTTAATTTCATTAATTAAGTGATTAATATATTACTAATTTATTAATTTAAAAATGGATTACCAAACCCAAAAAACACAGTTAATTAGAAATAGATAAAACGGTGATGTAAAATGTTGATGTGTGATATAGATGCAAAGTTGTCCGGCTAATATGCAAGCTTTTTAAGTTTAATTTGTTAAATGATTATTAAATTGAATATAAACTTACATTTGAACCGTTAAATTTAATCCAATTCGATATTTGTCTTTTGTACTCAACATTATATCTATTATATATAATAAGAGTGACAGGATAATTTATTTTATATGATTATTATTCTTTGGAGAGCTCGACTCCAAAATAATTTTTTTTAAAAATATCAGGTGTTCGATTCTTGATTAATGCAAATAATAACATAATATTGTTTTATTATTAAAAATATGTATCATGCGTTTTATATTTGTACTAAAAACTCATATCGAACCAAATAAACAAATTAAAATCTAATACTTTATACGGTACTATGATATAACACACGTAGGGCTGGCTTTAAATGAGCTGATACATTCACGAACACTTGAAAAAAGCTCGGTTCGTGTTTGGTTCGATTTATAAACGAGTCGAACATTAACACAATTTTTAATTTTGGTTCATAAATGAGTCGAATTTGAGCATAATATAGTTCGGCTCGAAAGTTCGTGAACAAGTTCGATTATAATGTTCGTGAACGTGTTCGTAAACTTGTTCGAAATAAATTCGTGAACACGTGTTCATAAACATTAACGATAAATAGTAAATAATTATGTATATATTTGTTTACAAATTAATTCATTAATTTATCTATTTTATTTGACATTAATTTTTTTAAAAATATTCATAAATATTTCGTGAGAATGAGTTTGTAAAGTAAGATATTCATGAACCCTAAGTTCATGAATGATATTCAGGAGTTGTTCGTGAGTAGTAGCTCATGAGATGTATTCGTAAGTTGTTCGTGAACATGTTCGTGAGTAGTTCGTGAACATGTTCGTTAACACTAACAAGTCAAACTCAAACAAAATATTTGGCTCGATAAGAGTAAGGGTTCGAGTTCGAGTTCGAGTTCGGATTTTAAAATTTTTAAACGAAATGAACATGAACAGTCTAAAGTCAGTTTCGTTCGACTCATTTACACCCCTAAATACATGCACTATGAATACTAAATATTATTTTATTGTCATGTCAAATTTCTTCTCTAAAAAAATATACATTTTTCGATTTTTAAGACATTTGTGGGTTTAATGATCTACATTTAAATTTATCTTAGGTTAGTGACATGCATGCAAATTCATCCTTAATTCAATGACCAACTAATCATTTAAGCTTATCAATCAAATTATATTTCGAGGCTTTGTGTATACTAAACTATTCTCATTTAAAGGTCAAACAAAGTTTGTATACTTGTAAATTCTATTATTTGTTTTATATTTTATTTTTATTTGTATCAACCAATTAAAGTACAAAGCTACCAATTATCTCATATTCCGCTTATAAAAGTATTGTACAGATATACTATGATTCACCATTTTAATATTAAAGTATTAAAATGTTAAGATCTAAGCGCTACGCCAAAAGCAGCTATTTGTGGAGAATG
>QRFB01002452.1:44679-55513 GCA_008931105.1 Oenanthe javanica
TTATGGAGAATGTGCAACTTATAATCTTTATATTGTAGCAGTTAGCGCCACATTTCGATTTAGGAAGATGCTGACACNGTGGAGAATGCGTAACTTATAATCTTTATATTGTAGCAGTTAGCGCCACATTTCGATTTAGGAAGATGCTGACACTCCAACAATCCCCCAACATCTTGTGGAGAATGCGCAACTTATAATCTTTATATTGTAGCAGTTAGCGCCACATTTCGATTTAGGAAGATGCTGACACTCCAACAATCCCCCAACATCTTATGGAGAATGCGCAATTCATAATCTTTATATTGTAGCAGTTAGCGCCACATTTCGATTTAGGAAGATGCTGACACTCCAACAATCCCCCAACATCTGTCAGTCCTTGACATAATTATGCGCTACGTGAGATTCGAACCCGTGACTTGCTCTGATACCAATTATTAGGATCTAAGCGTTTACCACTACGCCAAAAACAGTTACTTGTGGAGAAGACGCAACTTATAATCTTTATATTGTAGCAGTCAGCGCCATGTTTAGATTTAGAAAGATGCTAGCACTCCAACATAAAATATGGAATTATTTATTTTAATATATATTGTTTAATTCTTGTTTTATATATCTATATATATATATATATATATCAATAATATAAATATTATTAATTTTCTTCATATATATTAATAATATATAAATATTTTAATATGTATTTATTAATAAAAATATAAATATATTTTAATTTTTATATTTAAATTCATATTTTTCTTCAAAAACCCATCAATTTTATCAAAAAATTAAGAATGTATATGTATAATAATATTTTTGGGGGGACAAAATTAAAAATTAATATATTTTTACTTTTAAAATAAAAAAATAAAATAAAATATATAATTATTTAAATACTAATTATTGGGCAGCTGTCTCCGCCCATTCCTTCCGTCTATGACTATATATATATATAGACATTGATCAATTAGAAATCAATTTTAAAATAGAAAGTAGAAACTAATATAACCCATTCTAATACTCCCACTATCTCACAATATATGTTTACTTTACAAATTTCACATGTATTAAGAAACATTTAATAACATAAATTTACTCATGTAATGAGATAAAGGCTCCGTTTAGGATTACTGTTTAAAACCGTTGTGCTGTTAAAAAAAGTGTCGGTAGAAAAAATATTGTCAGAAAAATTAGATTAATGTTTGGTATTTTTTTTGATTTGTTTATATTTTGAAATATAATATATAAAAAATAATGTTTTTGAGATGGTTTGATAGTGAAAAATGTAGTTATTTCCTGTAAAAGTTGAAAAACAGTTTTTTTTTCCAAAGTATGGGGGTTGTTTTTTCTAAAAGCAGTTTTTAGACCAAAAACACTTTTTCAGAAAGCTGTTTTTAAAATTTACCAAATAATTTTTTATCTACTTTTCAAAAATAAGCTATTGTTGCTGTTTGCAACAACAATAACAAACACACCCAAAGTTATAACTATTTTCTCATAATTTGTTGTGTAACTAATTCTCATTAATTACAAGTGTAAGTTATATTTTTACGTAACTTTTTAATAGTCAATATTGGAAATATAAAATAGAGAGTATTTTAAGAAAACACTCCACCTATATTTGCATAGGAAAAAGAACAAGACATATTAAATGAGATTTTTTATTTTCTCAAACAAGTCATATATTATGAGATGGATGGAGTATCTTATTAAATTCAACCCATTAGTATATTTTACTTCAAAATTTTCTATGAGATTCTCCTATATATAAAGTTGTGTTGTTAAGAAAATACCTTCTATTATGAAAAACGTAAAAAAAACACCTTCATTTTAAATTTGAATGATAGATTTAACAATAATTAAATTTGAATATAATATATTTGATATAAATTTTAAAATCTAATATAAAATTTAATATACATTTATTTTATAATGAGATTTAATATTTAATCATATTTTATTTGTATCTAATTTTTTAATTATATATTAGATTCTATTTTTATATAAAAAAAATTATTCATGGTTAAATTCAATATCTAAATAAGATACTCCTTTATCCCATTTTAACCGCTTTTTAGAAATTTTCACAGAGACCGATACTTACATTAATAACAAACATTAATAACAACAAGTTTTCATAATGAAACATCTGTGTCAGCAGTCACTCAAACACACTCATACTTGTGTTTACTTCGTACTATAACTTTTCATATGTAGTTTGGTGAGATTTTATTTTTTTTAAAGAATTATTTTAATTGAGTTTTCTTTTAAAATAAAATTGCTATTAAATTCTTTTAAAAATTTCTTTTATTTTTTTTCTTTTATAAATATTCATTTAACATTTTAATATTAAATAAACTAAGATAAAAAAATTTAAAAGTGTTTATACTCTTAAATAAACTAAGATTAAAAATTAAAAAGTGTTTACACTCTTAAATAAATTAAGATTAAAAATCAAACAAGTAATGGTTTTTTATTTTAAGAAATACATTAAACATAATTTTCATTTTAATCATAAAAATAATTATATTTAAAGATGCAGTAAGTATTAATATTATCATTATTTTATTTACATTTTTTTTTAAATTAAATATAGCACCATAACAAGTTTAGAAATAATATAAAAAAATTATTTGTTACCTACTTTTAGGTTAGTGTTATGTGGCAATGGAGTAGAGCCTAGTAGAAATAAGTAGTCACGGAGTACTAAGAAATGTATTGAAAATTGTAAGTATCATTAATGAAAAAGTAATCACTTTTAGTTAAAAACCAAGAAAATATTAGTTATTTTCTAAAAAAGTAGTTAAAATGGTAGGGATGGAGTATAATATATATATTTTTTCATATTAAATTTTTATGTAAAAATATCTTTTATAAAATAATAATCATATATGCATATATAATTTTAAATTAAAACATCCCCATGACTATGGATTTTTCTTAAAAGTAAAACTAACCGAAATTCTATATTCTTCGTATATGTGTATGTATAGGTGCCAATAATACACACGATTGGTGTAATGAACAACGCGTGTTAGAAATGGCATCCACTTGTAGAGAGGTATGGGGAAAGGCAGAGGCATAGCAAATGACGTGGCATATTTATTATCATAACTTTTCCATGTCGGCATCATATGATCGTATCTATTCAAGTTGCTCGTTTTAGCCCACGTCACACTTTTCCTCTTAAAATCAACTCGGATAATTTAGCAAAAAAATACTCAAATGCGGATATTACGAGCATATTTGACTATAATTGTTTGCTATATATTTGACTATGGTTGTACAATCACAATTCACAATAGATTATTATTTTGGAGAGTTATGATTTTGTGTTTTTTTATAATTTTAAATGTATTTTTTAGATTGAATGAAAAAAAAATAGACCCCGTTTAGTATTGCTGTCGTATACAGCTATAACAGCTTTTTGTTGAAAAACAAAAGCTGTCAGAAAGATGTTTGGTAAATTCTAAAAGCCGCTGTCTAGAAAATTGATTTTGGTCTAAAAGCCGCCGTTAGCAAAAGCATGTCCCCCATGCTTTTGGAAAAAACGGTTCAGCTTTTGCAGGAAGTAGGTATCAGTTTCATCATCAAACCTTCTCAAAAATATTATTTTTATATATTATATTTCAAAACATGCATAAATCAAGAAAATTACCAAACAGTTATCTAACTTTCCTAACAGCACTTTTTCCGTCTTTTTCTCGCAGCACTAGCAAGCGGAGTCTTAATTAAAATACGACGGTAGCTGATAGATAAAAAAATTTACATTACCAATCAACATAGTTATCATAAATCAATGCAACAGTTATTATAAATCAATGGTCTGCATTTAAACCAGTCTGAACAGATCTGTTTAATTGTCCATCTGGATGGTCGGATACTGAAACTTTTCAAAGAAAGATATTCAAGTACAAAAAGAAGAAAAATACTAAGAGGAGACATATATACAAAATTTAGGTTAAATTAAATACTTATATAGTAAAACACCCCCCTTCCTTAATCAATTTAATCGTTGAAAATAGTTATAACCAAATTATCCTTATAAAAACAGTAATTTTAGACGACAATTTTAGAGGAAAACTCGTCCAAAGGATGCAAAAGATAACAAGATAAAAAGAAAGAAAGGAGAATGAGAAATATATTTAGGCATTTAGCCTAATTATACATGTTGGAGTGCATCTATACTAACATTAAAAAATGGAAAATATAACTATTTCATACTATTCACCTCGTAAAAATATTTTATTTATTTTTATCTAATAATATTTTTGTAAGTCGAAAATTACTTTATAGAATTTATTATTTGACTTTTTGTTTAAAAGTAAAAGTGATTTATAAATCGAATATAAGTTAAATTCTAAAAAGTAAAAAATGTATACTTATTCAATCACTTGTTTTTATTTTTATAATTCAACATCATAAAAAAATATTATCCTATTTTAAAGTAAATTTTAGTTTATCATTACTACTTTATTGATTTTCATTTGAAGTATGTTCTGATAATATAATATTAGAAAATATATTGTACAATATATAATACTTTAATTAATAATTTATTTAAACTTTCTACAATAAAATAAATCCAAATTTTGTTTCATAAAATTATTTATATTTGAAAAATAACTTCTTTTTAATATAAATCAGATGGAGCCTAAATAGTCCCCACGGAATATGAATATAGCATGATTCGTTGCATTATAGATTTATGGGGTTTCGCGGAAATCAAACTGAAAATGATGGATAGGTTTGCCTACATTTCGCTCCATGATCCCTGTCCGTACTTTTACTTTCACTTGAATCATGAAATTTATTTTCTCGGTAGGAAAATCAATATAATTGATTATATTAAAATAACTATACACTGTCTGCATAGTGCCGTATATTACTAGTATTTATGAATAAATAATTCATTATAATATACTGATACATAAATATTATGTTATATACAGTGTGATATAGGATTTTTCTCAATATTTTATTTTGTTATTTTGATATTAATTTAAAATTTATTTAATAGTATGTATGAAATTATTTTTATATTAATCCTCATTTATTTTATTTATATTTAAAACGGATCATATCATAAATATTTTTTTAATCATAAAACTAATATATAAAAATTTAATAAAATTAATAATCAATTAAACAAAGTCATATCTGGCTGTATATTTATAATTTTTCAATTTTAATAATACATTACAAACATGTACAATCAAATATCTCTAGTTATTAAGTATAATTTGACTATCATCCCCCTCCGTATTTTCTTTTCTTAAAACCCTGATTTTGAAATATATTTTTTCTTTCTATATAAGTGTTTTTGTTTAAATCACAATTCAAAAATATATCATCTTTTTAAATCTAAAATGTTTAGCCCTTTTAGATCTTCAGATGTTTTTGTATCTTTATTCATATCATCTAATCTGTTTTCACATTTTTTTAAATCTAACATTTTGTACTTATATGGAACATGACCATTTTTTATGTATATTAGATGACTTCTTATTATAAATTGAAAGTTTGATGCTATAATTTTATACTATATATTTATGTTACATGTTCACTGGCTTAATTGTCTTTGTTAGTTTATTTTTTTATTTTTCAAATTCAATTGGATGGATTATTGCGTGTTGATAAAAGATGAATGGAAGTAGGATTTTGATGTGCAATATTTGTAATTTGTAACTTATTTATTAAAAGGTGTTGTCTTTTCTAATATGAGGATGTTATTGTATAAACTTTGAAAGGAATCTCTTTCGTATGATAATCGTAATTTACGTTACGACTCATGAAATTGACTAAGCACACTTTTCGGTTAAATAATAAATTTTTGTGGATGAAAAACATTCTCACAACCCCTAATTTTTTTGGATATATATTTCAAATTATCTATCAATGAAATGTATATCATTTTCGCGTGAAAAAAATATTCTCTAGTTGGGTCAACCATGTGCGCGGGGCTTAGATGTTCCAGTCATGAAGTCCTGGCTACTGACTATGCACATTCAACGGCGGAACTAACTTCGAAATTCACCGGATTCAAACTTTTTTTAATATTAATATATTTATAATAATAAGAAAATTTTGGAAATATATTTATAATATTTTTCTGAATTCTTTACAGAATTTACAGAATTCTGGGAAGAGGAAGTATGTACTTTTTTTTTCTTAAAACAAGAAGTATGTTCTTGCAAGGTATGTAACTAGTAGTTGTTAGAGGTATTTCGTAAAGGGAGTTGATCAGGAAAATCATTTGCTGGATAAATTTTTCCAGCAAATGGTTTCCCAACTCTTGCATGAATTAGCTTTTGGACGACTGTGATTTCAAAAAAAAAAATACGAGGTACTGTTAATAATTGCAGTTCATGTACGGGCTGTTGTTAATAACCGCGTCTCGGTCACGTCAACCAAAACAACACCCATTTAATAACGGTTTGTCTTTTTTAAACGTGTTCACTTGCTCAGGACCTAGATCAGCTTCCTTTCGTAAATGTGTTCACTTGCTCAAGACTAAATGTTCGGAAAAAGGATTAGGCGGCTCTGGGTAAATTTTGGAAAAAAAGTTACAACTTGAAATTATTTAAAATGAAAATAAAAAGTAAAAAATTAAAATATTGAGTTAATATTTGTTTGGTTTTTTATGTTATGTGCATTTTATGAATTATTACAAATATATAAAAAATTATAATATTAGATATTTTTTTATTAAAAAATTATTTAAAAATACTTGCAATTAGACAACCAAATGATGTCAATGTTAAACTAACGAAGGAGAGTTGGAACCCTTATTTTGCAGGGAAGAAATTAATTAGCCATTACTTTTAACTAAAAAAATGAATTAGTCAATACCGTGCAAAAAAAAATGCAGGCTCTCATCCTACAAATTAGTCTTATTTAAACATGTAAAATGACTAATAAAGACATTGACATATTTGAAGGGTTATTAGAATTTGATTTTATTAAATTATCTCAATCCTTTAATTGAAAAAATTATAAAAAGTAATTTTTTTCAAAAATAACAAATTTACCTCAAGCCGATATGTTAACTACCGAGCATTCATATCAGAGGATTCACTTCGTCAAATTTTTATTTTAATATAATTGTGGAACCTTTTTTCAAACTTCTAATTTCAAAGAGGATCAATAATAAGAAGTTGATGGTCTGAAATGGGTCTAAAATCAAAATTATATTTAAATATTTTTATTTTAAAGCATATATTTATTTTATATTAAGAAAAGACTATATGCAGAGAGAGAGAGGACTTGGGAGTACTATAGTGCAAACATCTCACATTTTTTGCAATAATGGAAAGCTTTTCAGTTTTCTTTTTCTATAGAGGAGGAAGAGCGGGGTATCGAGGCAAATCAATACAAGGGGTATTATCAACTTCGGTTTAGATATTTGGGTTTTTCCATGGCGTCAATTTAGTTAGTAGTTCACCAACTATTGACCCCAAAAAGCAAAGATAATACTCCAAACCTCACAAAATAATTAAGCAGGCCCAAATAAAATGCTTTACCATTTAATCAACACCATTCTCACAAATTATATGCTTAAGGCCCCATTTATCTGTTCATAATTCAGCTCCACAGGTTCATTATCCCTTTCTAATTGATGTCACATCTATATTTTTATGTGGAGCATCAAGTGAGAATCCAAGATTCGCCGAGCTTCTTAATGTGTCAGAATATATATTTTTTATATATATTTCGTTCGTTGTTACTAGGTACTACTGTAGCGTAGCTTGTTTTCAGTACAATTTACTGTTTGTTCACATTATTTAAAATTATTATATATAGAAAACTGTATTATATTATGTACTCTATATTTTAAATAAAGTTTTATTTATTACTCCCTCCGCCCTATATGATTTTCAATATTTTTAAATAATAACACACATAATTTGAAAAATGTTCAGAATTAAATGGAACGAAGAGAGTATAACACAAGTTCAAAATATATACATATTTATATAATTAAGAGAAATTCTAGTTCAACTCAATTATATACATATTAATATTTTAAATAGAACTCCAATAATTATAACACAATCCCAAACAATACACATATTAATATTAATAAAATTTTATTTATTATAATTATTTTTTTATGGGATAACTTATATACATATTTATATTTAATACAATTATATTTATTATACATAACGTTTAATTATTATTAAACAATTTGATCTAAATAAATTATTATCATCCACCTAACAACAAAAAATATATCAATATAACATAAATTCCCAATTTTATAAAAATTTAATGACAAAATTTTATATTAAATATCAATAAAATAATATAAAATAATGACACACATTTACTTAAATATTAGATAATCCATACATCACACAGAAAATGTGTGACAACCCATATATTTTCTAAAATTTATTATTATTATTTAAATATTTTATTATTTTTCACAAAAGAGGAGGAATATTTTTATTATTATTTTAAAAATTATTTTCGATTCAGTGGAGCTGAGTTCAGTTTAAAATTTTTATGTTAATTTACCAATCGAGTTAATATCTCGAGTCGGTATTTTTCTTTTGTGAAAATTTTATTTGAGTAAATTATTTGAATATTCAAAATTTAATATTTTTATATTTCTGAATATTCAAAATATTTATAATATTGTGAAAACTTATTATAAATAAATAACCAATAACCCTAATTTAACTGTTGCCAGTATGTTATGCGGAGATTTTAGACAAACTAATCTATCAATGAATACTGACAGTAAGTTATTGATAGTAAGTTTCAGTCCTGCATATTATGCTGTCAAGACTCCTTCAAGTGATCGACAGTAACTTATCAAATTATGACAGCATAGATAAAATATATTGTCAAGACACTTGACAATACTTTTTATTGACACCATATGAGATAAATCACTAAAAATAACTTAGTTAGCCTCTCAGTAGACTTTCATCATGTATATCCACGGTGATAAGAAATCAAAACACCTTGACAGACCATTAATTCATAGTGAATTTCAGTTAACTAATATTTTTTATCATTAAATCAACTTGCTACATAAATATATTAACAGGATAAATTTAACATACTCAATTCACTCACCAGCCTGTTGAATGCCTTTTCATCCAAAGGTTTGGTGAAAATGTCTGCAAGTTGTTTCTTTGTGGATACATAGATTAGCTTGATTGTGCCTTTTTCCACATGCTCTCTGATAAAGTGATATCTGATGTCAATGTACTTAGTCTTGGAGTGTTGAACAAGATTTTCAGAAATGACTATTGCACTGGTGTTATCACAGAAAATATGGATCCCCTGCAATACTAAACCATAGTCTAACAATTGATTCCTCATCCAGAGTAACCGAACACAGAAACTACCAGCTGCAATGTATTCAGCCTCAACATTTGAATTAGACACATATTGCTGCTTCTTGCTAAACCATGAAACCAATCTTTCTCCCAGAAACTGACAGCTTCCTGTTGTACTCTTTCTGTCAATTCTACATCTAGCATGGTCTGAATCTGAGTAACCAACTAAGTCAAAACCATATTCTTTAGGATACCAAAGGCCTAAATCTTGAGTGCCTTTTAAGTATCTAAAGATTCTTTTAACTGCCATTAAATGTGACTCTTTTGGATCAGACTGAAATCTTGCACATAGA
The DNA here is from genome assembly GCA_008931105.1 of Oenanthe javanica. NCBI lineage: Eukaryota > Viridiplantae > Streptophyta > Magnoliopsida > Apiales > Apiaceae > Oenanthe > Oenanthe javanica. Next base: position 54,326 of record QRFB01002452.1, read on the forward strand.
CCTGTAGCAAACATGATGCCAGGTCTGCTAGCAGTTAGATAGAGGAAAGAGCCAATCATTCCTCTATACATCTTATTATCCACATTCTTTTCTTTTGAATCCTTGTCTAGTTGAGTTGCTGTTAAGATTAGAGTCTTTGCAGGTGATGAGTCTTCCATGTCAAATTTCTTCAAAAGATCTTTTACATATTTAGTTTGGCAAATGAATGCTTCATCTTTCTTTTGATAGACCCAAAGTCCAAGAAATAATACTAATTCACCCATCATACTCATCTCATATTTGTTCTGCATTAACTCAGAGAATTCTTTGCACAGTCCTTCATTTGTTGAGCCAAAAATGATATCATCCACATAGATTTGGACTAATATGATATCATTTCTATGCTTTTTGTAAAACAGGATTTTATCCACAATCCCTCTTGTGAAATTGTTCTCAAGAAGAAACTTGGAAAGAGTGTCATACCAAGCCCTCGGGGCTTGCTTCAGACCATACAATTATTTGAGTAGCATGTACACAAAGTTTTGCATCTTTGGATCTTCAAAGCCTAGGGGCTGTTCAACATAAACTTCTTCTTCTAGTTCTTCATTTAGGAAAACACTTTTTACATCTATTTGAAAGACCTTAAAGTTATTGAATGCAATAAAAGCTAATAAAATTCTTATTGCTTCAAGTCTGGCAACAGGGGCAAATGTTTCATCATAATCAATTCCTTCATGTTAACAGTAACCTTTTTCTACCATCCTTGCTTTGTTTCTAGTGAAAACTCTATTGTCATCCATCTTGTTTCTAAAGACCCACTTAGTGTNTCTACCATCCTTGCTTTGTTTCTAGTGAAAACTCTATTGTCATCCATCTTGTTTCTAAAGACCCACTTAGTGTCAATTACAGACTTATTCTTTGGTCTTGGCACCAATTTCCAAACACAACTTCTTTTAAACTGATTAATTTCTTCTTGCATTGCATTATTCCAATCTAGATCAAGAATGGCTTCATGTAGAGTTTTAGGCTCAACTTGAGACAAGAAGCAGGAGTACATGCATTCATTGGTCACATTTCTTCTAGTCTTTACTCCTGTTCTTGGATCACCAATAATTAAATCATTTGTGTGATCTCTGTTCCATTTAGTTTTTCTTGAAAAATCTCCAGAATTGTTATTCCTTAGAACAATGTCAATATTTGTAGAAGGGG
>QRFB01002453.1:7281-24969 GCA_008931105.1 Oenanthe javanica
GCAAATTTATTATTGATGTATTGTCTCGGTGTCATGTTCTTTTTATTAGCAGTCATGCGTTTAAAATAAGCAGTCATAGCATTAAAAGCACATAACATACAATTCAATATTCCACAAGGTTTATGGAAAGCATCAATAATAGGCATGTTATTTTCAATAGCAGGAGTCTTAACAGTTTCTACCTCAACTTTATTATCATTTTTAAAGTTCTCAGTAGCATAGAATATGTTGTTACTATTCCTACTATTAACAAACCTATTAGGTCTATTTTGATTTTTATTAAGCTCATTAGCACCTAAACCAGGATTGGATGAACTAGCAGCGTTCACATTTTTTATTGGTCTTTTAGGTACATATTTAGCTTTTTGGACATTTATTCTTTTTGTGTCCCTAACAGGTTCTTCCTGTTCTTTCTCTTTTTCCTTAAGGTCTTCAAGTTTAATTTCATAATCCACTATTACACAACTATGAAGAACTGGTTCTGCAATAGGAGTTATGAAAAGTGGTTTCTTAGTGTCTTTAATAACATGTGGAATTCCCCTCTCTATAGTAGACTTTTTAAAAGGGGTAATGTTACTAGCTTTTCCTACAAATTCATTATATTCAAAACCTATCCCAACTTTCCATTTAATCTCTGGTTGGTCAACTAGATCTTTCATAAAAAATGAAGTAGTTCTATAGGCTTGACACCTGACCTTTTCTTTTTCAATTTTATCCTTCAAAAAAGCTTCAATCTCAACATAGCAGTTGACTCTATTAACTTGAAATGCAACATCTTCAGTTAATTTATCATTTATAAGTTTCAGCTTTTTCAATTCAAAATTCTCGTCTGATAAAACTTTATTTTTGAGACTTGAGACTTTTATTTGATCTCTAGCATCAGTTAATTCTCACCTAGCAATTTAAATATTTTAGGACAGCTAGGGTTTATCTCAATTCCTTGTCGAGTCAGAGATTGTGATCCTTCAAAAGAAGATGCAATTAAAGCAAGATTTCCCATATCTTCTTCTTCGTCATTGTCAGAATCATCCCAGCTTTTTCCTTCTGCTAAGTATGATCTTCCCTGATGCTTCTTCAGTAGAGCGTCATATTTCTATTTAAGCTCATCATATGAATCCTTCTTTCTTTCCTGCTTGGGCTTTCTACAATCAGTAGCAAAGTGTCCCATTTCATTGCAGTTGAAGCAACGGATCTTGCTTCTGTCTACCATCCCTGTCTTATATCCACCTCTTGTATTGGATGAGCTAGAATAACCACCTCTTTGAAATCTGTTTGCCATTCTCTTGAATTTGAAACTAACGTTCCTCCTGAATCTTGTGTTTCCAAATTTTCTAGCAATCAGAGCCAGAGATTCATCCTCAAGTTGATCGAGTTCTTCCATTGAGTAGAATTCACTATCAGTTGAATTCATTTGAGTTGCACCAACTTCTGCAACAATACCCTGATCAATGTTGTTGACTGAAGAAGATTCAGTCTTAGCTTTTCTGTACTCTAGTACTTCTGCTACAAGAGCTGTAGACTTGCTGACCACCTTGCCTGTTCTATATATTTCTTTATGTTGAATCTGCTCTAGCTCATAGGTCTTCAATATTCCATAAAGTCTTTCCAAAGATATTTCATTCATGTCCCTTGACTCCCTGATGGCTGTGATCCTATGCTCTAAGTGAACTGGCATTGTCAACAAAAACTTCTTACTGATCTCCTTCTTCGTATGTTGTTTGCCATTGAGATTTAGATCATTTATCAGTTTGTTGTATCTCTCAAAAACCTCAGAGATACCTCCTCCAGGATTTGATCTAAAATGCTCATATTGAGACGTTAAGATTTCCAATCTGTTCTCCCTTACTTCTTATGTTCCTTCATTTAATATCTCTATCGTTTCCCAGATGTGTTTAGCATTTTTGCAATTAACAACATGATTGTACATTCCGGGATCAAGAGATTCCACTAAAATTAACTGCATGCTGGTATCCAAAGAATCCAGTTCCTTTTCTGTTTCAGTGTACTCAGAATATCTTTATCAAATTGTCTGTGCGGAACATGTACACCATCTTCCATATGCTTAGGAACGATTGTTATTGAAACAGCAACACCAGTCTTTAAGATATCCTTGTACTTCGGATTTGCAGTTCGAAGAAACAAGGTCATCTTCCTCTTCCAAAGATTATAATTATCTTTATCAAACGAAGGAATTTTAATGTTACTCACTCTTTGAGTACTCATCCTGAAATAAGATTAAAAATTAATTGTTTCAAAAAATATTTTAATTTTTGACTTAAAACTATTTTTGATCAAAAATAATATTTTGAAATTTTTTTTTTCAAATTTAAAATAATATTTGAGTTCTGTATGAGTTCGCAGAATATGATTTGGATCTAATATGAAAAAATATCAACCAGCTTTGATACCAATTATTGGTCCCTGATATTGTAGAAGGGGGGTTGAATACAATATCAATAACTTATCACGGAATTTTTCATGTTTAAAATATTATTTTGATTAATCACGATATATAAATTTTAATGAAATACTATTCAAGTAGAAGATATAATTTTAAACTTGAAAAGTATTACAAAATTTATATGAAGAAAAATGTATATAATTGATAAAGTGATCTAGAACGAGTTCGACATGAAGTGTTCGTGTTTAACAATTATATTCCAAACTTTGCATAGAAATCTGTGAATATTACAATGCATACAAATTTCTGAATTTGAATGTTTTTTCACTCTTGAAATAATGAATCCAAAACCTCATATTTATAGAGGTTTAGGATAACAAGACATTTGAATAAAACTTATTTAAAAAATCAGAAAGACTCTTTAAATAGGCTAACAAGACTTTTTTTATTTGCTAGGAAAGACTTTTAATGGTCAGTAAGACTTTTCAAAAGGTCTGTAAGACCTTTTCTGGTCGGTAAAACTTTTGAAAAGTCTTACTGAGACAGATGAGAATGACCTTTTAAAAAGGTCTTGCCGAGATAACTCGGTAAGACTTTTAGAAAGGTCTTACTGAATTAATTCGGTAAGACTTTTCAAATGTCTTACCGATATTCTTCGGTAAGACTTTCTTAAAAGGTCTTACCGACTTATTTCGGTAAGACTTTTCAAATGTCTTATCGATTTAATTCGATAAGACTTTCTAAATTATGCAGCAAGACTTTCTTTAATTATTACATAAAATACTCTTTTTAACTTAATTAATTCCACCAATTTTAATTAAATAATTTATAAATTAAATCAATTCAAGGTGAATTAATTTAAGTAGATAAATTAAATAATAAATTAACTTTTGATGGTAGAATTAATTTAGTTTCTTTACTGCACAACCGTTGTTGATTTGACTTGAGTCTTTCAGTCTTCTGTGAAAATCACTTGAGCTAGGTGAAAAATATTTATTAATTTAGTTGACAAACAAATGTACTGTCTGGTTCATTTGTGCCATACTAAATAAATATTCTTAACCTTTTAACTTTAATAGTTGTGATCTTCTGTCTTGTTCTTGCTTTTTGCTTTGACTTCAATATTTCTTTACTTGGAATCTTTCTGTAGTAGGCACTTGGAATCTTCTATATCTTCTGAACTCTTCTGAATTACTACTTTTTTATTATTCCCCGACGCATGATCATCTTAATGAACTTCTTCCGGTGAAAAGTAGCAACCTACTGAAGATTCTTCTGACAATCTGATTCTTTGTGTCTAATTCACTTTCTTCGTCTTGATTCCTGTTATCATATTTATTATTTACTTCTGTTTCTTGTCTGAGTTGAGTTTTCATCTAATTATTACAAATAGGCCTAGTTATATGCCTTTCACCTCAATAAAAGCATACTTCAATGCCCTCACTGATAGTTTTCGTGCTTCAAGGGGATCAATCTAGCATGTTCCTAGCCGAATCGGAGCTATCAACTTGGCATCAATGCTCGAGGTCCTCAAGACTTGAAAATAAACACTACCAGAATGGTTCTCGATTTCTGATGATGCAAATTTAGACAAGCCATCAGCCTTCACATTCCCCTCCCTTGGGATGTATTCAAAGTGGCACTCCTCAAACTGGGTTGTCTGAGCCTTAACAAGCCTCAAATTTTTCATCATTGTTTCTTCACGGGCCTCAAACTCTCCATTTATTTGGGAAATTACGAACCTTGAGTCTTCACAAACTTTCATGTTCTTCACCCTCAGGGCTTTGGCTAACCTGAGTCCAGCTATCAAAATTTTGTACTCTGCCTCATTGTTCATAGTTGGAAAATTTAACTTAATCGCATATTCCACAATGAAGCCATCAGGGCTCTTTAAGACCAAACAAGCTCCACTTGTTTTTGTTTTTGAAGCTCCTTCAAAAAAGAGTACCCAATATTCTTTTTCTTTGACAACTTCCTCCTTATCGTTTTCTTTCTCATTCTCCTTATTCTCTTCCTTCCCCCCGACTTCTTTGTTGGGAATGGTACATTCAACCATGAAGTCAGCTAACGTCTGGGCTTTGATGGCCCAAGCTCAAATTCTCCAAGCCCAATTTCCCATTTGATTAGCCTTTCACTAGCCTTGGGGCTGTGCAGTATATTTCTTAGTGGCTGGTCTGTCAAGACTTTAACGGTATGTGCCTGGAAGTAAGGGCATAGCTTTTTTGAAGTCATTATCAATGCCAAGGCAAACTTCTCGTCTTTTGAGTAATTCAATTCTGCACCATGCAAAATTTTATTAACATAGTAGTTAGTTTTTGATCCTGAATTTCTTCTTTCACAAGAAAAGCGCTCAAAGCTGAGCTAGAGACAACCAAGTATAGATGTAACACCTCTTCAGGGCTTGGTTTTATAAGTAAAGGTGGTTCAGCCATGTACTTTTTCAATTCCTCAAATGCCGCTTGGCTCTTTTCATTCCACACAAAGTCTTTGACCTTCTTGAGGTCCTTGAAGAGTGGTAAACACTTCTCTCCAGACTTAGATATGAAACGCCCTAAGGCTGCTACCCATCCTGTGAGCTTCTGGACATCCTTTATAGTTTTAGGGGGCTCCATGTCCAAGATAGCTTGAATCTTATCAGGATTGGCCTTAATGCCTCTCTTTGAAACCATGAAGCCTAGAAACTTTCCAGAGCTGACTCCAAAGACATACTTGGCTGGGTTTAAAATCATTTTATGGGTTCTCAGAACTTTAAATGTTTCCCTTAGGTGCTCAAGATGATTAGCCTTGTCCAGAGTTTTGACTAACATGTCATCAACATTGACCTCTATGGTCTTACCAATTAGGTGCTTGAAAGTTTTATTTACAAGCCTTTGGTATGTTACTCCTGCATTCTTAAGTCCAAAAGCCATAACTAGATAACAGAAAACACCAAAATCAGTGATGAATGATATCTTAGGGATGTCATTGGGGTGCATCTTGATTTGGTTATAGCCACTGAAACCATCCATGAAGCTAAGCATCTCGTGCCCAGCTATGGCATCAATTAGCGTGTCTATCCTTGGCAAGGGAAAACAGTCCTTTGGGCAAGCATCATTCAGGTCTGTAAAGTCTACACACATTCTCCACTTCCCATTGGCCTTTTTGACCATCACGGGGTTTGCTAGCCACTCAAGAAATTGGATTTCTTCAATGAATCCTGCTTCCAACAGCTTTTCTATTTCTTGCTTAATGGCCTCCTGCCTCTCTGGATCAAAATTTCTTTTCTTTTGCTTGATAGATGTTCGCTGAGGATCCACATTCAACTCATGTGTAATAAGTTTAGGGTCTGTCCCTGGCATGTCGGTGGCTTTCCAAGCAAATACATCATCATTATCTTGTAGGAACTGAACTAGTCATTGTTTCAGGTCCTTGGGGAGTGAAGCCCCCCAGTCAGGATCTCAAGGATTTAAGGGAATGGGCTCTAAGTCCTCTGCAGGTTTCCCCTATCTTTCTTCTTGGTCCCGAACATACATGTCCTCAATGGGCAGAACTTGCCCCCCAGTCCCATCGGATTTTAAAGTAGCCACGTAACAGCTCCTGGCCATTTTTTGATCTCCTCTCTCTTCTCCTACTCCGTTCCTAGTTGGGAACTTGAGCTTCAGATGGTGTGTAGAAGCTATCGCCTTGAAGGCATGTAGTCCAGTCCTTCTGAGGATTGCATTGTAGGTAGTATTCGCCTTAATAACCAAGAAATTCAGCATTTGTGTTGACTATCGAGGGTTCTCACCCATAGTCATAGGTAGTTGTATTATTCCCTCAATCCGGGATTCCACTCTATTGAAACCATAAATGGGCATGTTAGATGGAGTCAGCTGTGAGTCATTGTAACCCATCTTTGTAAAAGCATCATAAAACAAGATGTCCAATGACGACCCATTGTTTACCAAGACTCTATTTATTAGTGAATTCCTTGTAATAGGGGTGATCACCACGGGGTCATCATGGGGGAACTTCACCCATTCCAAATCAAAATCATCAAACGCCAAAGAGACCCCAGTCCTTGCTCTCTTAGAAGCTTCTCCAACGATGCTCATCACCTTTCAGGCATAAGCCTTTTTAGAATTTTAGGAGCTACTAGCAGCGGTTGGTCCTCCCAAAATTACATTGATCATATGTGACACCCCCAGATCCGGGGTCCGGGATCCGGGCCATCACGATCCAATTCCAACCATAAATTACTCACCTGCTTAACAATTATATCACAACATATCCTGGTGACCCCAATCCAAATACACAACTCGAGCCATAGTCTCAGATAACGAACTTAAAATAATAACAGTTATTATAATTCAACTGTAATAAACTCAGGATCTCATTGTTTCAACATTTATTATTACATTGCATATTTTACAACAAGTCTTAGGATTCTAAACTGCAATCCTATCTAGCTTACACAACCTGTAGAAGCCTTGAACCTGACTAACTCAAGCTCGAGCCTCTTCTTTCCTTTGCATCCGATGGACCTGTCTTACTGCAAGATTTAAAATTTGCAAAAACAAGAATGAGCCAAAGAATGCTCAGCAAGATATATATTAGAATATTTTAAGGAAAAGGTGATAGCCATAATTATCCCAACTGGGTATTCAATAATAACAGTATACAGCTTACAATATGAGTGAAGATGTATAACCAATTATATCTCGACAATAACGGAAGCAAAGTTCACGAGACAAGAAGATATTCAAGATAAGAACGCAGTTCAAGTTACTGCGATACCGAAATATAAGTTCACAGTTTTGGGAACAACAGAATCGATAATTTAGCACAATGGCATCAACCACAGAGTACCATTTATTCGAGCATCAATAAGAAGGCAGTTCAAGATACTGCGAAAAGAATTAATAAAAGTTCAACAGTTCTCATTAACAAGATCAGTAACTTAGCACCTTGGCTTTCGTTATAGTGTAAGACCAATGAAAGTTCAACAGTTTCCATTAACACTATCTTTAGTGTAGGACCAATGAAAGTTCAATAGTTCCCATTAACACTATCCTTAGTGTAGGACCAATGAAAGTTCAACAGTTCCCATTAACACTATCAGTAACTTAGCACCTAGGCCTTTATTACAGTGTTAATGTCAAATTCCAATTGGAAGAAAAAGGAACAAAACTGGAGTACAACCACAGTACACGATGATCAGTCGTATAGTACCGTGAAATTTTTCTACTAGTAGATGGATGATCCTAAATCCGGTCATCACCCTAGGCAACACATGGGCCTATAATATTTATCCGCTGGGTCGGTGTCAATCGACCGCTTACGCCAACTGGGCGATATCAAGGCCCAAAACATTTTTTTTCCGCTGGGTCGGTGTCAATCGACCGCTTACGCAAACCGGGCGACATCAAGGCTCAAAACATTTTTCCGCTGGGTCGGTGTCAATCGACCGCTTACGCAAACCGGGCGACATCAAGGCCCAAAAACATTTTTCTCCAGTTCCTTTTTGAATACAATCAATAAGTGTAGAAGGGAATTTAATACAACCTTCTAGAATGACAACAAAGCTTTCTGGGATTTATTCAAATCAAAGTGTGGAATGGAATTTAATCCGACCTTCCAGAACAAAAACAAAGCTTGGTAGGATTTCAACATCAGATTGTGGATTCACTTCCTGAATTATGTGGAAGTAATCTCATATATATGTGGGTTGACTCTTAGTCAACTAATGAATAAGATAAAGATATTTGAATCAAGAAGATACCAGAAAATGACTGGGGAGTCGTTAATATGAAATAAAATAATCCGAAAGAAAATATTTAATTTGGGTAAGATATTGGTTCATAAAGGCTCAAGTATATATGAGAAGAATGCCAGAGTTGAATATTCATTCCCTAATATGGAGTTATCGGCTCAATATTTATTATTTAATGAAAATAATATTTAAAGAATTTTAGATAGCTCCAGAATATTTTTAAAGAGAAAATAAATATTTGATTTTAGAGAAAATCCCTGAAAATATTGACTATAAGTGGAAGAGAAATAGCCTACTCCTGGTCGACTATCGAGCACAAAAAACGTACTCGACATGGTATTCCGTTATGCAAAACTGATAGGATGCGTCCTCTACTTTTTGAGAAGTTCAGAGGCACGAACAAACGAATTAATCAACGATACAAGTCAATAATTGAATAAGATTTTCAAGCACCACAGACTTATAACCAATAAACTCGTTATAAGATCAAGAGTTTAAGAACTTGCATTAACAGGAATCAAAATATTCTTATATAGAATAAAAGAATAGAGTTAGAAATCTTGCCTGGTGTCCATGATGCATATCCATGATCCCACTTGTAATCCAGAAGTTCTATCAATAGATATAAGAATCTAGATTAGTTCTCTTAATCGAAACAACTAGTTATACTACTAATAAGTATACCCGAATTCGTTAACTAATTACAAGATGATTATGGCCATTAGACTTCATAACATCCTCATTCTAACACCTCGATGTTAATCCTTAACTTATCTCGAGTGTACTTAGTCCTTTTATAATACTTATTTTTCCCGGCATTTCATCTCCTCGGGCCTTACTTTGGTTATCCGTAAAACTATCTTGTCAATGATTTTTAATCAAGTTCTATACACCAACATGTAGTCATGATATTCCTTAACAACTTTCGTTACTAGGTCGACTCGAGACAAGTCCTCTATCTTGCTCGAAATCATTCCCCAAAACGGTTGTTCAACCTTTCTCTTATGTTCATCTCACTTAACACCCTGTTTTCTAGCATTTTTAATAAATTGTAAATTAAACATTTTGACACGATTTCTTCTCTGGGGTCTTATATGACTGTCAAGGAATCTCCCATAAAAGTTTCGGATTTTATTAAGCTCCGTAGCTAGTCCAATCATAGCCTCAAAGTTAGACAAAAATAGGATTTTCATTTCCTGCGCTACCGTTACTAAAAGTTCATAACTTTTGACTCGTAACTCCGAATGACGCAAAATTAGCGCTCAAACGATCTAGAGACTATCTACTATCTAACCATATCAACCATAATCCAAGAATAGTGACTGAATGTTCCCAGATTTTCTGGACAGTTACAGCAGTAAGGTTCTAAAAAAAATTGGCATGGTTACGTTTGTAAACTCATCGTTTTCCATTTTTATCCTACTCCAAATCAACCAACAAACAATCCCAAACTCCTCATTCAACATCAATAACCATCATACATCAATACCAAGCCATTTAACTAACAAAGTTATGAACTTAAGAGCTTAAAATCAATTTAACAAACCATGCATTTCTATGACTAACCAAGCATAATCTATGCTACCCATAACATGTATAAGCCATAACAATCATCCACCAAGCTATAGGAACTCAAGAATCAAGAAAACAAAAACTCAATTTTCGAATTTTACTGTTCATTCAAATTTTCCATTGATCATAACTAAAGATTTAGCGGATGGTTGCTTACAAGATTCAAGGGAGAGCAAGAGGGATTTACTACCTTCGATTTAAGCTATTATTCGCAAGAATTGGTGGAGAAATGGGTGAGTTCTTGATTTTTCTTCCTCCTTGCTCCATGCCATCAGCCGAAAGCTTGAAAAGGGGGGGGGGATAACTGATTTTTTTCTTATTTTGTGTGTGGTGTGTGGTGGAAGCTAGTATTTAATAAGGTTTGTGCGGGAGTCGCGTAATTTCCCGACAACGTTTTACTCTCTCGTTATCGTACTTTTTTCTTTCGTCCCACCTAAGTTTTTAAAAACTTAAAATCTCATATTATGATTCTAATACACTTTAGAATCGTTACATTAATACTCTTTAATTGTTTCGAGAATTTACAAAACAATTTTCCGAATAAATACTTTTCACTTACACCATCTCTCAAACTCTGCCACGACTTCCATCCGGACTTCAAATTTATTTTGTTGGACCAAAAATAATTATAAGTCCTATATTGATTGCGTATGCCACCGTAACACCTATACGCATATTTTTGAATGCCCCGTATATTAATAATACGGTCTCACATTTCAAGTACCTATGAAGAAATAAATCCATAAAATCATGTATTCATAAAATGAAAAAATTTATCCAAAATCTTAATAACCCCAAGCGTTAGAAATACGGGTTATTACAGTCTCCCCTCCTTAAAAGGATTCCGTCCTCGGAATCTATACGAACAACTGAGATTACTATCATCACACCTCACTTTCAAACAGGTTGAGTCTTCAACCTAGTCAGTTTCGTGCTTTAACGCATGTTTAACGTCCGCACTATAGTTTCTTAATACTAACGTATGAAACGCACGATGTATTCGTTAAAATTGGGAAGGAGCGCCACCTCGTATACACCTTCTTAATATACTTCAAGACCTGGAAAGATTCAATACTCCTTGAGCTTAAGTTTTCTTTCTTACTAAATCTCGTTACTTCTTCCCACGATAATGCTTTCAGCAACACGAAGTCTTTCGCTTCATACTCTCTGTCATTTTCAGATTTGGTCACCATACTCACGTTGTTCTTCTTGAGTTATCATTAATCGCTTTCCAATACCACAAATTGTATCATATGTCTGTCGAACCGATTCTTGTCCAGATATTTATCATTCATCAATTTTGTCCTTAACGCAAAGTCGATCGATACTTTCGTTCGCACTAAACTTCGTAAGGTGGCATGACTATATATGACTGGTANTAATATCCAACAGTCCCTACTCATTTAGGAACCTATTGACAAAATCCCCAAATTTCTTATTTCCCATTTCTATTCTTTCCGAATGAATAAATCCTTAAGACTTTTNAATAAATCCATAAAATCATGTATTCATAAAATGAAAAAATTTATCCAAAATCTTAATAACCCCAAGCGTTAGAAATACGGGTTATTACAGTCTCCCCTCCTTAAAAGGATTCCGTCCTCGGAATCTATACGAACAACTGAGATTACTATCATCACACCTCACTTTCAAACAGGTTGAGTCTTCAACCTAGTCAGTTTCGTGCTTTAACGCATGTTTAACGTCCGCACTATAGTTTCTTAATACTAACGTATGAAACGCACGATGTATTCGTTAAAATTGGGAAGGAGCGCCACCTCGTATACACCTTCTTAATATACTTCAAGACCTGGAAAGATTCAATACTCCTTGAGCTTAAGTTTTCTTTCTTACTAAATCTCGTTACTTCTTCCCACGATAATGCTTTCAGCAACACGAAGTCTTTCGCTTCATACTCTCTGTCATTTTCAGATTTGGTCACCATACTCACGTTGTTCTTCTTGAGTTATCATTAATCGCTTTCCAATACCACAAATTGTATCATATGTCTGTCGAACCGATTCTTGTCCAGATATTTATCATTCATCAATTTTGTCCTTAACGCAAAGTCGATCGATACTTTCGTTCGCACTAAACTTCGTAAGGTGGCATGACTATATATGACTGGTAACCAGAGTCGTATAAAAGCTCTAACCCTAGTAAGTAACTACCACCACTCCTTTTTGAATTCAAGGTACAAACTTTCTATAAAAGATAACCTTGTACATAATTTTAATAGAGATCTTTTCAACGAAGATCATTGTAACAAAACAAATGATCAGAGTAGTTTGTAATCAATAAACTCATTTTTAATGTATATGATAAATAAGAAGAAAATAATTTAGATATGACTGAGAACAACCATATTTGTACTCAAGATGGCCAGTCTTTAGTACTTTCTGGTTTATAATACATAATCGAGTGGTTGCCCACCAGACTTTTGTCACACAGACAAGAAGTCACACCATATGCATTGTTTATCTCAATCGGATGAAAAATAGTTAACATTTAGAAGAAAATGATTTTGAAAGGGAGAGAAAATATATTTTGAAATTTTCATTCCTTAATGCATTACGAACTCAATATACAACAGTCCCTACTCATTTAGGAACCTATTGACAAAATCCCCAAATTTCTTATTTCCCATTTCTATTCTTTCCGAATGAATAAATCCTTAAGACTTTTATGGTCTTTGTACTTTCTCTGCTTCTACCCATTCAGGTGATGTTTCCACAGGTTAAGTGCAACCGTTATGGCTGTTTCCCCCAATTCATGATTAGGATACCTTAATTCATGTTTCTCCCGTTACTCCGACGTATATAAAATTATTTCTACTATGTTGCTTCCGTGCACAAGCAACCCCTCAAAAGACATGTAATTATTAATTACAAGATTCACCTTTCATCATCTAGTACTTACCACCTTAGGACAATTACTCATATTTATTCTTCACTTTCCTCAAACTTTCTTCACCACATACTATTTGTCTTCTAATTTAAACTCATTTTACCCAAATTCATTCTTATGAAATTTGTCATCCAACCTCTTTTCTCTTAATATTTCCAAGGCTATATACATTTCTCCCTTCGGGTTCTTCATTTGTAATCTTTGGGCAGATCAAAATATCCACTATTAAGACTTCGACAACTTGTCCAATTATTTCTTAACATTCCAATCAAATCCTTAAAAGGTACAGGTGTATTCATTAATATAACCTACCTCATCAAAGACTCATACTGTCCTTATCGCGTTCTCAATTCCATCCTTGGCATACTATCTAGGTAATTCTGGATGTCTCCATGAGATATCTTCCTGATGTACTAATTGTTCTGTTCAGCCTGAATGCATAGATCAACTCAGCAGCATTTAGATCTTCTTCCGTTCTATTCTTCTTGCTTTTGAGCCTCCCTTCTACATACTGCATGAACATTACTTGGCTTGAATCCAAACATTCATCTGACAAAGTTAAGTTGTGAAGAGTTGTTGCTTTGTAGTACTTGACCACCGGAGGCTTTCCAAATGCTTTGACACCGATCTTTATTATTTTTTTCTCTATTAGATCTCTCAATATCTCATTTGTTTTATGCCCCCTAAAGATGACTTTCCTCTTCAGCACATACAACTCCACAATATTCATCTTTTTAAAGCTCTTTGTCGACACAATTCTAGATCCCAGTGTTATTGAATTGATGTACATTTTCCAACCGCTTTTGAATACACTGACTAACACGCTTGTGATTTCTTCTTATAACATAGCATAAAATTCATGAACATCTTCGAATTTTTCCCTCATGGTTCTGAAGAGATCAAGGACTTCTCTGTCTTTCTGCTGAGTTAGAGATAACTCCTCCTTCTTAAGCTGATTCCTTGCTTCATCCCAATCAGGACCAACTTTGGCTTCTATGTCCTTGATTCTATTCCTCCTTTCCATTGCATGTTGAACTCTCTTCCATTTTCTTTTCATCAAGTCTTGAGCCTGAACTATGCCTTGAGTAATAACTTCATCTACACCAACTAGAAGACAATCATTATCAAAAGCATATTCTTCTGCAAACTCCTCTTCGACATCTAATCCTGCAGCCTTTGCTATTCCCTCTATTTCAATCTCAGTTGGAATATCCATTGGCACATAGGATTCTAAAATTTCTCCTTCTTCAAGTTGCCTTGCTCTAGGCCTGTAAAAGAAATCTGTCTCCCCTTGAGCTGTATACTCCATGATCATTTCAGCTCCAACTTTTTCTTGTTCTTTTCTCTCCCCCTCAGTTGGGTTATCCTCCCTTTCGACCAGAGTAATCTGAGCTGTTGAAGTTGATTGAGTAGAAATAGGAACTTTCTGATCCAACAGTTTTTGGACTAATTCTTCTATTTCTTTCATTTCAGCTCGCTGCTGCTCTTGCACTTCCAAGATCTTTCGTAATGAATAATGAATTTCAGTGACTTGGGCCTCCAGATTTAAAATCCTTTGGCTGTGTGCTGTGTGTGCATTGTGTGGGGTGTTTGTTTGGTCAGTGGGTGTCTCACTTCTTACTGTTACTGTTTGAGCACGTCCCTCAACACTCACACTCGGCTGATCAGGGTTAGGGAATTGAAGATCACTAAGATTAAGTGTTTCACTCAGCTCCATTATAGCATCTTGATCTTCAGTACCTGCAATAAAATCCCTATCCCTTCTATGGGTAGGTTGCCTCTCCGCCGAACCACTATGGGTGGAGAGAACTCCTTTTTCAGGAATTGGGGGGTTGAGACCCAGTGTGGTCACCACTATGGATTCTGTAATGATTGGCAGAGTTGAATAATCCGTGATGCCAGCTGAAGCCATTGAAGGCATTACCTGCTCAGAGACACCCTGAACAGGTTCTACTGCCGAAGCAGCATATACTCTATTAATAGAGTCCACGTCCCTTCTATGGGTGTGTTGTCCCTCCGCCTGACCTGAAAAGGTGGGGAGGACCTCCGTTGTAGGAGCTGGACTTGGAATTTCCAGGGGGTTCACCACTTCAGGCAACGTAGTGATTGACAAATGAGAGCCTGTGGTGCCCCGCGAAGCCTGTGAAGGCATTTCCACTTGAAATAGTGATGCTGCTGACGCAGCTACTCCTTGAATGGAGTACTCTTCCCTTCTATGGGAGAGTTACCTTTCCACTTCACCCTCTTGGGGAGGGAAAACATCCTGAATAGGATCTGGAGATGTT
This sequence comes from Oenanthe javanica, assembly GCA_008931105.1. Classification (NCBI taxonomy): domain Eukaryota; kingdom Viridiplantae; phylum Streptophyta; class Magnoliopsida; order Apiales; family Apiaceae; genus Oenanthe; species Oenanthe javanica. The sequence continues at coordinate 22,178 of QRFB01002453.1, forward strand.
AAGTCCAGGGGGGTCACCACATTTGACAATGTAATGAATGGCTCGTGAGAGTCAGTGATGCCCTCAACTGTCTGTGAAGACAGGTTCTGAATTGGATCAACCAAAACAGTACTAGCTACTGAAGTAGCGGATAGTGTTACAATCTTTGTTATTATTCCCGTACCTTTCAGGATTTTATCAATTTCAAAATTTAGATCACGAAGAAAAAGAAAGGTCTCAAGGATTGGAGAATCAGGTTCCTGGCTCACAGTTGCCTTAGGTTTAAAATTCATTTTACGATGTTTTTGAGAAGGCAAAGCTGTAGGGGATATTTCAATAATTTCCTGATTCGGTAGGGACTCACTCCTGTCATCTAAATCAATGGTTCTTTTTATGGTTTTGGGAGATGAAGGAAGTATTTGTTGTTCTCTAGCAGTGGTTAGAACTGGTTGGTCGCCAGTAGGAGATATTGTGTCAGATTCTTCTGTTAGAAAAGCAAAAAAGTCAAAGTAAAGAAGTGTACCTTCGTCCATATGATCATCAGACATGCTAGGAATGTACACCTCTGTAGTTTGAGGCTCTTCCACTTCTGCCTCAACAGTTATCTCCTCTGTTTGAATTTCAGGGCTATTCCTTTGTTCTTCTTCAGGAATTCATTCTTGTTCATGTTCAGAACCAGCTTCCTCCATAATTTCATCTTCTTTATCAGTGCCTGGTTCTGCTTCTTGTGATGCTTCAGGGATTTCAGAGCCATTTCTTTGTTCATATGATGTTTCAGCTTCAGTCTCCTCTTGAGAGGCTGCTTCTTCTGAATCTTTGCTTACTGACTCATCAGTTTGAGATACATGGTCTTCTTCTTCTGTAATTTCTTCTTCAGCCTGTCTAAGAAAAGCAAAGTAATCTCGAATAGAAGTAGTCATAGGAGCATGAGTAAACCTGTTTAGGTAATCAACTTCATGTAGTAGCAATAATATTGTCTTGAACTGCAGTGAGGGTGATTCTTCCAGAGGACTATTCTGAAATAATTGAAGTTGATCAGCGTTCAGTTTATTGTCCAACACCATTTGCAAAAATCTTGGATATAGACAGAAATTCTCCATTTTTGCTTGGTTCTTTAAGATCTCATCCATGATCAATCTTCCAAAGTTGATTCTGACATCTGAAGCCACTGCATAAGCTATCATCTTGTTAAACTGTGTAATCCCGTGGAAACCTCCTGTCTTTGGTGCAAATCCATGAAATAAGATATTGAAGAACAGGTTCCACTCCTTGGGCAGATGATGCTTGTAGATCTTCCTTGGGAGATTGCTGTTTTCCCTGGTGCAGTGTAGAAACATGAAGAATTTGTCTAAATCTGCTTGAGATGGTTCATCTTCAAAGTTGTCAGCTGGCAAATGAAGTGCTCGATTGATGTCATCTTCTGTTATTCGCACTTTTTGTCGCTTGATTGTGCAAGTGAAAGTTGAGATTCCATCTGCAGATGTGTCTTTAGCAGACCTGTATACCTGTCTAAGAAGATTTCTATTCAAAGGCACATTAGTAGTTAGTGCAAAATGGACTATAGAACTTTTATTTAAAAACCAGGCCCATTTGCCTAACTCACCTGCTTTAGTCCAGTCATCCACTAAAATAGATAAATAATTAGTCTTTTTAAACTCAAAACGACTCCCCATTTAATTAAAAGAGAAAAGTAATTTTTAAGAATTAAAAATTACTAATTAAAATCGAATTAATTTAGTAAATTATGAACTAAAACCCTAATTTTAAAATTACTTGGATTTTCGTAAAATAAATATATAATGGACTCCTAGTAATTTTATGCACACTTTTGATTTTACTATAATTTTTAATCGATTAAAAAATTAACAAACTATAGCCAAATTGTTCGAGTTTTTGAAAAATTGAGAATTTTAGATCCTTAACTAAAATCAATGGGACCACTTGCAAATGAAAGATATGATCGTGGGTCTCACAAAACTGGTCTTAGATTAAAAATCGGACAAGAATTGGCTTTATTATGTTCGATTAAAAATTGTAGATCTATGTAGTTTTCTTGCGCCTCTTATATTGTGTGTACTGTGTATGTATATATTGAAGCGCATCAAAACAACACATATATTTATAAGCGCCACAAAAACGAAGTAAATTGGCTAAGTACTTTAGTTGCACCTATACAATGCTCACACTGTATTGGGGCCACTAAATTACCCAGCGCAACAAAATTTGGTCAAGGAGTTTTGTAGCGCCTTAACAGTGAGTGCACTGTGATGGCGCCACTAAATCCCTTAGTGCCACAAAACTTGGCAACAAAATCTAAGTGGTTTGTTGCGCCTATACAGTGGTGACACTGTGTTGGCGCAACAAAACATAAGGCGCCACTTGATTTTCAACAACTTTTTCTAAGTACTTGTGGTAATTATGTTGCGCCTATACAGTCAAACCACTGTATAGGCGCCACTTAACTATCTAAGCGCCACAACGTACTTGATAAAAACTCAAGTGTTCCTAGATTTTTTTACTAATTAAATAAATAATATTTATGAATAATTTGTATAATTAATCAATATTGGTGAGATTACGAAGCTGTATGAATAGTAATCGTGATAACTCAACACTAGAACATGACAAGTAAATAATACTACACCTACACATAAATCAGGAAGAAATGAAGACAAGGCAGATACAGTGAATCAAGACATTAGAAGAAGTTTTGAAGTCTACTACAGGTCATTGAGAGAAGTACATTAATATGTTCATGCCTCAGTGAAGAATAATGTTTAAAGACTTTCAGGGTTTCAGAAGTGTTGAAGATT
>QRFB01002453.1:26655-37853 GCA_008931105.1 Oenanthe javanica
CCGGTCAGATATTAGGACCCGGTTCTTTAATGAAAAATGCTCAGGGCTCCTAGATATCACTCCCTACGGACTCAATTTTTCCTTGTACTAATTTAGATATAGTTGTATAGGAACTGAGCCTAATATTTTTCCGGACTCACAGAAAATTAGTAGGCAGCTCACCTAAACACTACAAATGGCCAAACTCATTCTGAAGCAATAATTTATTTATCCGCAAATTCAGAAAAGAATTTAAATTATTATGAGTATCGTATTCAACCCCCCTTCTACGATACTTCGGGACCTAACAATTGGTATCAGAGCTGACTGATTAATATACAAATCAGGATCCATAACTCAGTGAAGCTCAGGGTGTCAAAACTGTTTGGACTCATAAGGATGTCTTGTTAAATAAGTTTAATTATAAATTTTTAATAAGTTTATTTTATAAACTTTTATAAATTTATATTATAAATTTTAATTAGTTTATTTTATAAACTTAATATTATATTTATTTTATAAACTTTTATGAAATTTGTTTTATAAACTTTTATTAGTTTATGTTATAAATTTTAATTANTAATTAGTTTATTTTATAAACTTAATATTATATTTATTTTATAAACTTTTATGAAATTTGTTTTATAAACTTTTATTAGTTTATGTTATAAATTTGAATTAGTTTATTTTATAAATTTTATATTAAATTTATTTTATAAAATTTATTATATAAACTTTTATTAGTTTATGTTATAAATATTAATAAGTTTATTTTATAAATTTTATAAAAGATTTTTTAAATTATTTAATAAAGATAATGGGTGACCAATTTTTGAATTTCACTCGGCCATGTAAAACAAAGTGGCATAGTCAAAGCAAAGTAAACTTCTGTGATTACCACGCGCCTGTACATGTGCCACTCGAGAAATTGTGAAAAACAACCTAAGTTGCGCCTCTCCTCTGTGTTCAGTGTGCCAGCGCCACGAAACAAGTACACGCGCGGGAAAAATTTAGCAAGTCAAAGTGTTAAGCCATGTTGCGCCTATATTGAGGAAATGATGTAGGCAGTGCAACATATAAACAAAGCAATTTTTGTTGCACCATGTACAAGGAGTTAACTGTACAGGCGCAACCAAATGTCCAAGGCGCCACTAACCAAAAATATCATTTTGGTACCCCAAGTTTTGTATCCTTTAATTTTTAATTTTTATTTTAGATTTATTTATTTTTTCTGAAAATTTAAAATTCTTGAAAACTAATTTTTTTTAAAATATTAATTTACGATATTTTAATTTTTAAGAAAATTCGAAATTCTTGAAAATTAATTTGTTGTATATTTTTATTTTTGATTAATTTATTTTCTAAGAAAATTAAAAATTCTGTAAATCTAAATTTTTCTTAAATATTAATTCGAGGGTGCTCAAGGGTTCGTAGTTGAAGATTTTTCCGGGTATTGAAGACAACTAAAATTGACTGAAGATTGTCCAATGAAGTTAATTTTGGAACAGGCTGAACAAGATGTGGTACTAATTTCCTCAGAGGTCTATTCCATAGGATCCCACTAATATTTTGGAAGCTGCAAAAGAAGAGATTAATTTGGGTACAGTTTTTGGTTAATTTGAGTTGTATTTTTGGATAAAAAATCTTAGGAGTTAAAGTAGTGAAGGAGAACAGAATGAACTACCTGGAATCTCAGTACAAGCCTTAAAGATTATTCTACAGGGAGATTACAGGAAGTTCGTGCTAACACTGCAGATCATCTGGAACACAGGGATTACTGCTAACAGAGATTTAAGGATACAACCACATTGTCTATAAAAGACTTGTATGTGCTGAAGGCCTATGAACTAGAACAAGAGCTGAAGAAGATAATATTTGGTAAAGCAGGTTGTTAGCATATCCACTGTATTTGTGACCCAAGAACCAAATTTGATTGAAGTCAAGGTTGAGAACCTCTGAACAGAAACAAATTGATCTAAGAAGCTGAATTGAAGATGTTGTAGCTCGAGGTAGTGGTCAAGGTGTTGTATGCAAATTTTACACTTTGGAATAACCTGAGAACTGGATGACTAGTCAAGCTTGCAGGACAACTAGAAGTTCAGTAACGTCAGATTCAGACGGAATCCCAATTCTTAATCTAAGGTCCTTACTTATAGATTCCATAAAGGGGATTTTCAAGATCAGTTCAAGAGAAGTTTGCAAAACAGGGATGGTTGAAAATAAAAGACAAGATCAGGGGTTTGCTACACAGTTTGAAGAAGCATGTACAAGCAAAAGATGACAGACACTGTGTTGGGTTGAAGCAGGAATCTCAAACATTAGTGAGGATGCAGCAAGGGAAAATATTTGTTGATGAAGTTAAATGCAAGGCTGATTCTATCAGTGATAGTGATGAACCAAATGGATATCTGGCATAAATGACCAACACTGGAGATGAATCACTAAGCACTTCACAGGTACACATTCAAACTAGTATACGTTTATCTAATTCAGAACTATATAATTATTAAGTTTTGAAATGTATTATATTCATGTCAGCATGTTAGCATCTTAGGACTTAAATGCTTAATTGATTGCTAAGAATAAGATTGCATGCTAGGGTTCATGAGTTTAAATAAGTACATTTTATACTTGATTTTATATACAGTAAGAATGAATATCTAGAATTAGATAGGGTGTTCTAGACAGTTAGGTGTATCCCTAAACATTTGCTGGAACTTGAGTTAAATCTTATGTGATTTAATACCTCTGCTAATGTTGTGAAAATTGTTAATAGACAAACAGGTCATAGATCAGATATTTTATATTTGTTCTTACTTGAAATTGTTTATGTGCTTATTTTCATATGATTTGCTTTTACTCACATAGTTGCACTTAAATGTCATATCATTTCATGGATTTCTTGTTAAGGAATAAAAGATGGTAGAGTTATCTAAGTAGTTAGTAAAAACTGTAGAATCGAAGCTTAATCTAAAACTGACTTAGGTAATTAGAGATAGTTAAAATGTTAGACAATGACAAAATGGATTAGATAGAATTAGTAATTAATTTGTTAGTTCTTCTATCCATGTGCTTTTGCATACTAAAGCTGTTGTTACCACTGTTTACAGTAATATCTTTAACCCATCAGGACTCAATTAAAGTTGAGTACCAAGAAGCTTAATCATTTGTGATTGCAGAGTATGTAACAAAAGATAAAAGTTATGTGACTTCGTGACATTTATTGTTCGAGGCATATGATTAAGATTGAAGCTCTACTATCACAATTGGTTGAGAAAGCCTACCCAACGGTAACCTTTGGAGATGACAGCAAAGGATTTACAAAGGATTTGGCTATCATGATTTTGGAATTGTCATCAGTGGAAGCATCTTTCTTGTGGATGGACTTAAGCACTATCTACAGGGCACTAGAAAAGCATCGAAAAGGAAAAGTGTTTGATTTCAAGCAAGAAAGATGGAAGCTCACTCAACTGAGAGTGAGGAAGTTTGTTCGTAGCTGACATGGAATTTTTATGCAAAGGTGAAGCGAACTTTTTAGTAAAGCTTCATCAGTAAAGAGTTATCTATGGCAAAAGAAGCTCTCATAATTGGTGAACAAGACAATGGATTCTTTGATAAAGAAGAAATTGGTGAGAGGACTGCTTCATTTGGAATTCTATCCAGAAGGACATTTTGAAGTACGCACATAGAGAAGTCAATGAAAACATCACACGAAACAAATAATGTCATGGAAGAAATATGCTTAGTGGTGATTGATGTTGACAACCCTAATTACAAGTTGGTGATGTTCGTGCATTCAACAGACAAAATGTCACAGATGGTGATTGATCACAGCAGGTAGATCAAGTTGGAAGCAAAGTAAGCTGTGAGAACTTTGAAGTCAGATATTGGAACTCAATTTCGCGAATAAAGTTTTAAATGAAGTCTGCACTGATAAAGGTACTTTGAAGCTGAAGTAATTAACACAGCATGCTGCTTTAATCAACAAGATCGTGACAAGACATCATATGAGTTAATGGCCAACCAAAAGCAAACACTGAAGCTCTTTCGTGTGTTTGGAGGAAATTGATATTTATTGAAGATTTATATGAGTATCTTGGCAAGAAGTTAAGGCTCATGGAACAATTCTCCTCAGCTGCTCATAAGTGATTAAAAGTCTGAATATGACGACCAATAACACCAAGCTCCCAAGCATTCAAATGAATGACTATTCTGAATCTTTGAAGTTTGACATTCCGTCAGAGTCAAATTCAGATACTAATGATGAAGCTGAGGTTGCAGAAGGAATCAATAATAATGATGATGATTCAGATCCTATTAGTGGAAATCCACTGTATAAGGTGAAGGATCTTCAANATTCAACTCATCCTAACAGCAACTCAGGGGGAGAAAGTAAATGAAGGATCTACTAGTCATACTCAACACAATGAAGATCAAGGGATCACATCAAGAACATATCTGCCAAGACAAAAGGTTTAAAGTCAAATTCAATCCTAGAGTCTAGTTCTTAGTGATCCGGATTCTTGAGTAAAGGCTAGAAGTGCTAATCAAGATGAACATATATTTTTCCGGATCTCACATCTAGAATCCCAAAGAATACTGAAGATGCACTGATTGATCCAGATTGGGTGATTGCAATGCAAAATGATCTCAATCAGTTCGAAGGCAGAAACAACTGAAGCTGGAACCCAGACCACCATGGTACAGTAAGGGTTTTCAGAAACTGGATGACTATTGACATTGTTATGAGGGATAAAGCCAAACTGGTTGCTACAGGTTACGTTAAAGAAGAAGGTATCAACGATGATGGAAATTGAATCTTTGGTACTTTCAAGATCAAACAGTAAGCACCAGGAACGAGACTTGATTCTTTTCAGGCCTAACAAGATAAGGACCTAACAAGAAATCCCTAGCACATGTTAAGCATTCAAGCATGAAGATCTATCAGATGAATGTGAACAAGTGCACTCCTGAATGGTGAGTTAGAAGTTGAAGTTGATGTACAACATTTCCTGGACTTTGAAGTTGCAGATCCATTGGAATTTGTATATCATTCTCTTCCCAAGCTCTTCTATGACGGAGGTAGGGATTCAAGCAAAATGTCAAGGACATGGTATGACACTCTAACTGCTAATTACTTGAAAATGATTTTATATTAGGGTTGTTATACACATATATCTCTAGAATACATGGCCCACACAATGTCATATATGTGATAGTATACCATGATTATATTATTTGTGGGTCAACTAATGAAAATTTGGCAAGAGATTTTTGCTAAGTTAATGCAGAGTAGGTATAAGATGAGCATGTTGGAAGAGTTGCAATTCTTTCTGGATTATAATTAATTCGAAAGAATGATGGCAATCAAGGTAAGTCAAGGATCATTTGAAGATGCGCAATTTAGAAGATTCTAGACCTGCCAAGACTTCTTTCCAACAGACCACTAAGGTTGATCAGGGCAAATCAGGTATATGTACTGAAGTGACAAGCTATAGAGGTATGATCAGCTCATTACTTATTCAAGTGCATAAAGTCCATATATTTTATTCTCGAAATGCCTATGTGCAAGTTTCCAAGTGGATACTAGAGAATCTTATCTTATAGCTAAGTTATGAATTGTTAGATATCTTAGGGGATCACCAATTCTTAGAATCTGAGACCCTAAAGATACTAGGTTTAACCTAATTGGTTATAAAGATATAGATGATGCAGGTTGTAAAAAAGACAGGAAAGTCATTCCTAGAAGCTGTCAACTCCAACAACTCTGCTGAATTCTCTTTACACCAACTAAGGAACAAGTGCATGGACACCAGGTATCATTTCTTTCGAGAGTTCTCCTTAGTAGAATAACTTACAGATTTTTGCTAAATAACTTTATGAATTTACTTTATCGAAGTTGGTTAGTAAACTTGGGATATTATTTATATGCACATTTGTTGAAAATCCCATCTGCAAGGAATTCTCAAATGAGCTCACAAGTATTAAATTTTCAATATTTAAAGGACTTGTGAATTTATTTGAAATCCAGTACCTCATACTTTTTGCTATTAGTTTAATTATCATGCTTACAATGTAATATGCATAAGTGGTAGTTCAATTATTTAGCATAAGTTAGAAGCATAATTATTTGTGTGTTAAATATTTGATGAGTATTAGTCAATGATATCTTGCTTAATTGCTCCGATATTTTGCTCTAATATTTTCTAATATTTTATTATAAATAATTGTGATACTTTTGATATTAGTGACAATATTTAGAATTTATGTTTTAAGTAATGAATGCATATTTCAAAACTCACTAATATTGGAAGAGGAAGTATTTTCTAAGTTATATGTATAAAATTCTCAATATTTTATATACTTAGAAAATATTTCTAAATTTGATTTTGTTTGCGAGGAGTTGCAATTAGGATCACAAGTATTAAATGTCTATATTTAAAGGACTTGTGAATTTCTTTTCAACTATTACCTCGAGGTTACGTATATCATTAATAATTGTTATGAGTATAATTGCAATATGCTTGAGTGACGATTATTAGATATAGCGGAAGTTAGATGCTAATATTCAATCTAATGAATATTTTAGTATTTAACGAATTCATTTTATCTTATTAAAATTATGGATTGAAGCAATTCAATGTTTATTAGTTTCATAATTTTGATTTGATAAAATATTAGAAGCATTATTTTTTGCATTTTGAAATTATTGATAAATATCAAAATGATATTTTATTAATATTTCTGTGCAATTAATTGTGATATTTTTAATATTACTGATAATACAACATAATGTTTATTTGAAATCACTAATAATAAAAATATATTACAATGCTTATTGTTCTACTGAATGATTGTCATATTTATTTGATATATATGCATGTGATTGACAATTGCTTAGTATAGCATAAGTATTTAATTTATTTTGATTTATTTAAATCATGATGATATAAAACAATTCAGTGATATATTGGTTCCATGATTTAAGTAAATTAAAATAAATAAGAAGCATAATTATTTGTNGTTTACAGCATAATTATTTGTAGTATAATTATTATCTTTTATTACTCTGTAATAATTGAATAATATTTTATTACAAAATAATTGTGATATATTGATACTAATGGATTTGCTTAGTNCTCTGTGATAATTGAATAATATTTTATTGCAAAATAATTGTGATATATTGATACTAATGGATTTACTTAGTTTTTATTCTAAGTAAAAATTGGTTTTTGAAAAAGCCGTTAGTATTAGTATATTTAGTTTTCTTTCTTTGACTAATTTATAATCCTGAATGTATTTAAAAGAAATTTTTGTCTATTTCTTTTTCAAAATGTTTTATTCAAAGATACATTCATTTTTCTATCAGTTTTAGATAAGAAAACTTTAGAATTCTTTTTCAAAACTTCTCTTTTGAAAAACTTTTCTTGAGGATAATTTTTCTCCAATCTCGAACCATTTTATCCTCTCCTAAAAGCAAGTTTTAAAAGTTTCATCTTTAAAAGTTTTTTTTTTCTCTCTAAATTTTTCTTTTTAAAGTGGTAGAAACTTTGTGACTGCTATTTTATTTGGAAAAATTGTTTTAACTTCGAGGTACCAATCACTTGTAAAATGATTTATTTTCAAACACTTGTTTCAATGTATGTTTCACATTGATTCATAGTACCAAAACAGTGGTTGTTGCTTTGAAGGCTTAGTGTTGTATTGTTAAGCATTCATTCACCCCAATTGTCATGTTTTTATTTTAAGTCGGGGATACTATCAGGTGGACGAAAATGATGTATATCATAAGTGCGTTATGAGTCGGAAAATCATAGTCCACTATCTGATAAGGATGTTTTGCAAAAATGTTTTCAAAATGTACAGTGCAAAGGTTTAAAGGAAAGAGTCATTTTATTGAGATAAAATTTGATAAGAGAGTTGAATTTCTTTTTTGGTGTAAATTTCCGCGTTTTATTATGGGAAGTTTGCCTTATAAGAAATTCATAAGGGATAGAATTTTTTTCTGATACACATTTCCGCGTTTTATTATGGGAAATGTATCTTAAAGAAAATTTCTATTGGTATCATGTTCCTAAATGATAAATTTTTAGATCCAACAAAACTCTTTTCCCAAAAGTGCTTTAATGCAATCCATTACCATTTCTTATTATATTTTTCCTTCTCATTGGGATGAAAAATATATTTTGGAATGTTAAGGTGATTATCTTTTAATCTTGATTGATTCTTTCCGATTAGCCCCCAGTGGCTACACAAGCTAGCCAAGAGGTTGAAAACCCATCAACCTCTTACCCAGGCCATAATACCAAACACTCGTTCATCCACTTCCATATATTAACCCTTGCAGATATAAGGAACACATGTTAGTTAAAGGTTGATAAGGGAGAAACCGCACTTGATGCAGCAAATAAGGATGAAGTCGAAAGTGCACCCACAGCTCTACCTCCAGCGAAGTAAAGAAGTATATAACTGAGGTAACTGTAAGCTCATCTGTTTCTTCTCAAAAAGATGCAGAGCTGAAAAGGCAATAACACTGTCTTTGGAATCATTCTCTCAACAGGGTGAGTCTATTGAATCGTTCGTCAGCCAGAGCAACTTATAATGAGTCAAGCACACCACCGGCACTCATGCTGATGGTAAGCCTAAATAGATAAATTATAGGAACACATTGCAAGGCGTGCACAGTGAGAGGTATAGGCATTTAAACAAAATTCCCGTCATTGGGTTACGAGGGAAACGTAGGCTCTAATTTGCCATTCATTACATTGCCTGCTACGTCGCCCCTCCTGGAAGGAACATTTCCAGATCCTAAAAAGGAATATCCACCTCCCGTTTATGGAAAAGGTGTGAGGCAACTCCTTGATAGAACAAGGAAAGATTCCCAAAAAGATTTTAAAATCTTGGGATAACTCATCTCAAAGAGGTGAGGCTCCACTAGACAGTAATTTAGCAAAAGCTATTGAGTCTGGTGCTGAGACAGTGCTTATGCATGATAGATCAGGAACACCTCAACGATGCAATTCTCCACTTGATAGTGATTCAATTCATATTGATGAATCAGGTGATGAGAATATATATGAATTGACGAATTTTACTTGCAGGTACAGAAGGCAATATTTAAAATGCATAGTGAAAGTGAGAGAGAGAAACACTTAAGTGAAAGTGAGAGAGAGATACACTTGAGTGAGAGATAGGGAGAGAAAGAGTGAAACACTTCAAAGTGCTCGACACTTTAGTCTAAACACCAACAAAAAACAGTAGAAGTGAGGAAACCATAAGCCAAACACTTACCCTTGCTACTTGCTACTTCTGAAAGAAAAGTTACTATATTTTTCCCGATCAATGACAAACGAGAACCTTCTTTGGAAGACAAACCATTCAAAAGATGGGCCATTGGAGGATTCCTCAACTAAGGGGGAGAATTTATAGGAAGAAAAAGAAGAAGTTAATCAAGTCTTATCTTCGTATCCTTGGGAGAAGTTAATATTATTACGGGGTTCGTATCCTTGGGAGAAGTTAATATCCTTAGGGGGAGATTTTAGACGAGAAAGAAAAAGAAAATCTTATCTTCTGATCCTGAGGGGAAACAACAGAATATGGGAGAATCAAGAAACTGTGTCCTATACTTGAAAAGAGTTGTTAGTAGAGGATTCATCATCTAAGTGGGAAGAATAGAAAAGAATTGACACTGTTAGGTCCCGAAAGTATCGTAGAAGGGGGGTTAAATACGATACTCACTAAATCAAAAAATTCTTTCGAATCTTTTGTGGATATATGATTTAGAGTTCGGTCAGTGGTTCGTGTTTAGGAGTGTTTAGGAGGCTGGCTTACTAATTTTGAGTGTTAGTGATTTAACAATAGTGTTTTAGAAAATTAGCAAGTAATTTATGCGAGACAGGTTTCGGGGAATAGTACTTTCATATTAATCCCTGAGGTTGCTACACCCAGGTAAATTAATAACTGGCTTCCAAAGAACTGGGTTCTTTGCTTCTACAGTGAGATGAAGCTTAATCCCTATTACAATGTTTGACTGTGTTTAGTACTACTGGGATTAAACTAACAGAGAGTGTTTTACAAAAGCCCTATGTATTTGCAACATGATTAACCGGCTAGTTTGTAAAACTCCAGTGAAGAAGGTATAGATTTGGCATGGTGACTTCTTCTTCTCCGGCTTCTAAATTATCTCTGTATTTCTCTGTTGATTGGCTGTGTCTCCACCAACCGTATTAAACAAAATGAACAAGTCATTTTATTTAATATAGTGTAGACTTTTCAAATCAATTAAAATTGATTTGCTTCTTCAATGCTAATTCCCAAGTTGCACTTGTAGAGTGCTTATGGTGTATGGGCGCCACTTGAAGTCATGTTGCGCCAATGGAGCCTTGTTGCGCCTCCAACTTCATTTTAGTTGCGCCTGTACAGTGGCTTCCCTGTACAGGCGCCACTCAGGCCTTAGAAATAATTAGCTGCCTGTTGCCTTTGTTAGTTGCGCCTATACAGTGGTTTCCCTGTATAGGCGCCACTAAATGACTTGAAAAACTTCAACAGCTTTGTTACGCCTGTGAAAGCTATGTTGCCCCTCTACTCTGTAAGCCCTGTGTTGGCGCCACTTCTGCCTTAGAATGTTTTCCCTTGCGCCTTGACTTGTTTGTTGCGCCTATACAGTGGTTCCCCTGTATAGGCGCCACAAAGACTTTGCCTTAGAATTTCCTGGCGCCTGGAAGTAGTTATGTTGCGCCTATACACTTGTTCCCTTGTATAGGCACCACTTACACCTTAGATTCTAAGTCCAGCATTTTCCTTGTGCCTTGGTAAATTAAGTTGCGCCTGTCCATTGCTTCAAGAGTATTAGAGCCACCATATGTAGTCATACTTGCCTTAACATATTTCTTGAATTCTTCAAGTAATTACCATTTGATTTTCACTCTTCTGGCTTGGCTTGATCAACTGATTTTCTACTGATTAATCAAGGTAATTATCTTCTTGTTGTGCTGACGCTTAGTGCACTGGTCTGGTTCACAAACGACTAACACTNCATTCTTGATTAACCAAATTAGTTACTTGTAGTTACCAAGTATCATTACCATTTCTTCAGTTGATTGATTCCATGTGCTTCGAACATTGACTGTTAATAAACAATATAACTTCACTGGAATCCTTTCTGGTACTTCGACAACATCTTCATTACTACCACAATCTTGAATACTTCATTCTCT
>QRFB01002455.1:0-18652 GCA_008931105.1 Oenanthe javanica
CTATTACATAACTTGCACTCAACCAATTTTAATAAATCAGATTTTACTCCTTTTAATCCGATTATTTTTCCCAGATAATCTCATATGTTCCAAGTATTTTATGTAAAAGTTTCAGATTTTATAAGGTAGTCTAGCTAGGCTGATCACCTCCTCCAAGTTAGTTAAAAACAGGGCAGCTGAGTTTTCTGCCTCTCCTCACCGTTTTGGCCATAACTTTTAGCTCATAACTCCGTTTNGAATTCTGAATTGATTTACATAAACTCATTTATATCGTATATTAATAATACGACTTCATATCTTAAGCTCTCTTCAAGCGATAATTCAGATAAAATTATTCTTTAATAAAAATGAAAAATTTTATCCAAAAATTCTTAATAATCCCAAGCGTTAAAAATACGGGGTATTACACAATCCAGCTCATAATGGAAAATACGCGCCTGTGAACGAGGCACGCTAATCATGTTCAACCGTACCTTCCACCTGAAATATATTTACACCACATATAAGACATTACATAAAAGACCGACTACAACAAAATTAGTTATTAACTGCATTAAGGTTAAATAATACCTCATGCTCAGGGGAAAATCCATATATACATCGTCCCGGGGTGAAGGGGCTAAGGATGGAAAACGCTCCCAAATCCATACCTAAATGCATGACACAATAATATAAGTGCATGAATACTGCAACCAAGGAAATATTAAAAAGAAAGTTTAGTCTAAGTACCTGCAACAATGTCATACACCCGCATATGTCTGATTTGTCGCCAATAGAAGCAGAACACATCCCCCTGTATAAATAGGCAAGTGCTGCACTGCCCCAACTATAAGTGTGAATCTGTGTATGATCCCGTACATAGTGAAGGAACTGGAACGGGATCCGGTTCCCTGATGAGTGCGGAAATACAGATCCGATAATGAGAAGCATGTGAGCCCGTGTGTGGAATAACAACTCCCTCTCATAATCATCGGANTAGATCCGGTTCCTTGAAGAGTGCGGAAATACAGATCCGATAATGAGAAGCATGTGAGCCCGTGTGTGGAATACCAACTCCCTCTCATAATCATCGGAATCCATATCAAGTCGCTCACAACTAGCAAAGTGATCAACCAACCATCTGATNATGATCTTTAAGCCGTTTCTATTCAATTCTTCTGCCGTGGGGTACACACCCAATACCTCACCATACATGCGGTACTACTCAGCTATACTATGCTCTATAAATGTGTGAATCACAGGAGCTCTACAAATAGGAAGGCCTAATATATGATAAACATCCTCAAGAGTGATGGTAGTCTCTCCAAAACGGAAATGAAAGTTATGAGTCTCAGGCCGCCATCTCTCCACAAAGGCTGTGATCAAGCCCCTATCATGTGTAAATGCCCTTATCTGATATACTCCATCAAAACCAGATGACGAAATAACTGCATGTATCTCTGGTGGCGGTGGGTACTCTCTAACGGTATCCCAATACTTATTAAAGTTCACCCGCAAACGCAAATCAACAAGATCNATGCCCCTATCTGATATACTCCATCAAAACCAGATGACGAAATAACTGCATGTATCTCTGGTGGCGGTGGGTACTCTCTAACGGTATCCCAATACTTATTAAAGTTCACTCGCAAACGCAAATCAACAAGATCATGCAGTTAATATACACACACACACACACACACACATATATATATATATATATATATAGAAATTAATATACATATACATATACATGTACATATATTTATATATATATAAATTACCTTCCCATCCCAATGCAACTGTGATCGATACTCAGACTTTTGGGTAAGTAAAGACTCGTCTATAGGACCAGGGTGATAATTAATTGAATCCATATTTTTTCTGCGTTTAATTTAAATCAAATAATCATTAATATTAAAGTTACTAACTTATTAATAATTATCAACTCAATCTAAATCAAAAATTATATGTATATGTTATTAATTTTTCTATTATAATCCTCTTATAATAATATTATTCACTTTTCGAATTTAGAATTTCATAATAATTATTATTTTTTAGTAATAATAATAACCTAATCTTGAATTTAATTTTTTCCTGCATTTAATTTAAATCAAATAATACTGAATATTAAAGTTACTGTTAAATTAATAATTCTCAACTCAATCCAAATCAATATTTTAGAATATATTCCTCTTTTAATAAATATTTTGGTCATTTCTTTACGAAATTTTATATTATTATAAATATTCTAATATTTTAATATTAATATTAAATTTATATATTTTATAATATAATCCTATTTTAATAAAATTACTTGTCATTTTATTAACAAATTTATTATTATTATCATAATTATAATATTATAATATTAATATTTGTATAATAATATATTTTAGAATATAATCCTCTTTTAATACAAATACTAGTCATTTTTTTAAGAAATTTAATATTATTATCATAATTATAATATTATAATTATAATATTTCTATAATAATATATTTTAGAATATAATCCTCTTTTAATACAAATACTGGTCATTTTTTAAAGAAATTTAATATTATTATAATTATTTTAATATTCTAATATTAATATTAAAACTATATATATATATAATTTAGATATATATCTCTTGTAATAAAAAAGTTAATATTATTATCATAATTAAATATATTACATATATTAATATTATATTCTATTATTCTCTATATTATTAGTAAATATTATCTGTTATTTTTAAATTTAATTATTTATTCTTAACTGCTATTCAAAAATCGTAGTAGAGCCATCCCTTTATTCTACGCTGACTAGTTTGGGGGAAAGTAAACTAAATTAAACCTAAAGTCCTAAATTATATCAGCTCAAGCAGGGGTGGTAAATGCACACAACCTTATTCCTACAAGCAAACAGATGATTGACCAAGTATATGTCACTNCTTATTCTCTATATCTATTGTTTATAAATTTAGATAATATTATCGATTACAACCAATTACACACTAATTAACAAACCAATTTTTCTCAAACACATTTCATCGAACACTATACATGCGATGTTCAAAAATTATAACTTGTATAATCAATTAATAATCAACAGAAACATATATTTACCAACACAAGTACAAGCATCATAGAATATATATACACATCACGAAGAGGAGTGATCTCATTTTTCAAGTATTCAACCATTTCATTTTAGCAATTTCGAATACTGGAATACATGAATTTGAAATACATGTACCTGTTGTTGTTAAGCTTGGCAGTGATCACCAGCTTCGAAGCAACCGAGATCCGGAATGGTCGTCTCTTCTAGCAACGCCACATGATTCGGCGGTCGTCTCTTCTGTTGTGTTTGCTGTGTTTGTGTGTGCTGTGTTTGTGTGTTTGTGTGTTTGTGTAGCTTGTTTTAATAAAATCGGACAAGAAACGACGCCGTTTTTTTGCATGCCACGCCATCTCTTGTGGCGGTCATCAAAACAAAATCTCATTTGATGACCGCCATGTCCTGTGGCGGTCACCATATAAAATTATGTATTTTATACACGCCACGTTACATGGCGGTCACCACTTATAAAATCATGTATTTTCCAGTTTCGATGAACGCCATGAACGGCATTTAGGTGTACCATTTTTGAAAGCTTGAACTCAGCCGTCGCATTTTTGATAACCAACTTAGCAGCTGTCCCAGGAATGAAACGGAGCCATAAAAGTCCTATATAAACTATATATGGATTGTTTGAAATATGGGTAAGGGTGTGTTGTCATAATAACAACCTGTTGCTGATATGTTATGAATCCTTTAAAAACATGCACAATACAATATGACATGCTATTATTAAGCATACAGAACATGTTAAGCGGTAACAAGTTGTTGTTTATGTGTTATCATCGAAATTCAGGTTTACAAGAAGGTTAAAAAATTATTTATATTTACAATAAATTTAATTACTTATTTGAGAATTTGAATCTTATTTAAAATTTAAAATTTGATCAAACAATATATTTAAATATTAAAAAAATATTTTGAATAAATATAAAAATTAAATCACAACTAAATTCTTGTAATTTAATATTCATCAAATGAATTACATTTTGTCAAATACAACCTGTGGCAGAAGTTGAATATAAAATTATTATTTGTTTAGAAAAATTTATTTTAATTGTTTAATACATGATTTATTAAAAACTAAAAAGAATATTTAGATGATAATATTAACTTTTATAATGAAGAAATAGGAATCTGAAAAAAGTTAGTAAATTTATTATAGTTGTTTAATTTTCGATTTATGAAAAATTAAAAGACAAATTATAAATAATAATTTTAGATGATAATATTAAATTTTATAATAAAGAAATATGAATTTAAAAAAGTTACTGAAAATAATATCTTCTACCAAATCTCACATTAAGGTTTTTCTAATTTTAAATTACTTTTTTATTTATCACATAAATACCCATTACACATTTTTTTAACTATTAATAGGCCTCTGCTTTAAGCCGAGTCAAAGAGAGTCTAAGCTAGTTGTGAGTCAATTGTTTAAATCAATCAAAGAGCCATCTTCGTATTTTCTTGAAAATAATATAGGAAAGCGAAGAAAATTGATTGGGTGCCTAATCAGTGTCTCTTTTGTTTCTTGTGTTCATCACTAGCATCAGTAGATATATAACAAAATCGAATATGATCTCCACCAGATGAGTATCACGAGTTTTACTATTAGAGGGGAAAGCATGTGCTATCATTTCATCTAGTCAACCAGCAATTGCATCATTTCAGATAAGTCACAGAGGCCGTTGCTAAATATAGTAAAGGCAGTAAAGAATTCTTTTACTGTATATAATAATGAGAAATTAGTTTCAAAAAAAAAAAAATAATGAGAAATTATTTTTAAGGTCTTCCAGATATTACTTTCTATATTTTGAAATAAGTGTTTTCCTGTTCCAAAAATAAGTGTGACTTTGAGTTTGTGCAGATGATTTGAGATATAAAAAAAAACTTATTAGTCCTGAATAAAAACAAAATAAATCACTAACCATATATCTCTGTTCTCTCGGGAGCCGACTCTCTTTCTTATTTCTCAAACATAGGGGCCAGGATTTTCACCGGTTTTTTCCGGTGAAAAATCCTAAACTTTTAGTTTTCTTTCATTTTCTAATAAAAATTCTTAGATCAAAGATCATGGGTGCATCCTGATTTTCTGTTTTCTCCGATCAAACGGGTGGTTATTCGGTTTTGAGGGGTCCGATTTCTCTTATTTTTGTGGTTTCATTTTATGGATCTAAGGCTTACTTTTATTTTGTAATTTTAGTTTTAATTTACAATTTCAGTTTGATTGTAGTCTCTCCTTGGTGAGAGTTTTGATATTTCTCTCCTTTGTTTGTGAGAGTATGGTGTTTGATTTAGTGATAAAAGTTTTTATGAGAATGCAATTATGGTCGATAGCTCAAACTGGATTAACTCCAACCGGATATGGTGAAACGGGTACATGTAAATATATCATCTTTAACAAATGACGTGATTGTATCTCCAAAAAGAATGGATTAATCAACTATTGTTTTTGTTTTATGTTTGTTCGACGCGACTATTTTTGTAG
The DNA here is from genome assembly GCA_008931105.1 of Oenanthe javanica. NCBI lineage: Eukaryota > Viridiplantae > Streptophyta > Magnoliopsida > Apiales > Apiaceae > Oenanthe > Oenanthe javanica. The sequence continues at coordinate 5,574 of QRFB01002455.1, forward strand.
ATACCGTATAACTTTTTATTATTGAATTAATACTTACTCAAAAAAGACCTTATTATATATATATATATAAATATATATATATATATATATATATATATATATATATTATTTTTTCTAATTTTTTGTTGGTCCCTATATAATATTATAGAAGGGGGTTGAATACAATCCTATATATTTCTCGTGGTTTATTCTAAATTAAAATAATAATTTAATTATCAAGAATAATTAAAATTATTTAAACAAGATTCAAGTTAAATACGTATATTAAACTTGAAGAGGTGTTACAATATTCCGTAGAATATTTCTTAATTCCTAGAACAAATTTGACATGAACTGTTCTACTTAAGGAATTAAATTCGTAGGTCCCGAAGTATCGTAGAAGAGGGTTGAATATGATAATAACAATAATTTAAGTTATTTTCGGAATTTATGGATAAATAAATAATTGCTTTTGTTGAGGATACGAGTCCTTGAAGTGTTTAGGAGGGTGCTTTACTAATTTTCTGTATTTATGAATAATCGTTAAGGATCTAGAAAATTAGCAAGTAAATAAACGAGACAAGGTTCGGGGAATATATCTTTCGTATATAAACTCAAAGGGGTGCTATACCAGGTTTTAATGAATCGGTTTTCAAAGAACAAATTAGTTCTTTTCTTTTACAAAAAGATATAACTTAATCCCCATACAATATTTTATTATGTGTTTGTACTAAAGGAATCAAGCTAACATAGAGTGTTTTATAATAGCCCTATGTATTTACAACATAATGAACTGAGTAGAATATAAAACTCCGGTGAAGAAGGTATGTGTATGGTTTTGTATCTCTTCTTCTCCGGCTTATGTTTTTTCTCTGTATCTCTATGTGTGGTAGTATATTTCAACCAAACAAAATTAGTAACTCATTTTGTTTATGTATTGTAGACTTTTAAAATTAAATGAATTGATTTTGTTCTCAATGGAATAAGCTCAAGTTGCGCCAACAAGAGTGTTTGCCTTGTGTGAAACTAAATAGCACCAAGTATTAATGCATGTTGTGCCTAGTGCACTGCATCCCTTGTATTGGCGCTACGTGTACTTGTAATGCCTTCAATTTGCACCTAAGTAATCATAGTGGCACCTGATACTCTGTTCATCTTGTGATGGCACCACATGCACTTAGAAACTTTCCAAGCTGCACCAAGACTCGTTGTTGAGAAGTTGCACCATGCACTTGGTTATCCTTGTAGTGGCGCCACATGCAAGTACTTGTCTTGACAATCTAACTGGCGCCAAGTACATGCTTTCTAGTGTACAAGAACCACTTTATTTCTAGAGAATTTTTCTTAGCAAAATTAAGGAACACTTCAAGTGGCGCCACATACATCCACTATGGTGTATGAGAGCAACTTGTATCCAAATTGCTTTGCCTTAGACTATTCTTGAATGCTTGAATTTTGACCACTTTGTTTCTTCACTCTTTTTCTTGATCAACTGTTTTGTTCTAATTAAATAAGATAATTCTCTTCTTGGTGTGTTGACGCACAGTGCACTGGTCTGGTTCACAAATGACTAACACTTAATAAAATTCTTTTATCTTCTTTACTTTCTCAGTTGATTAATTCTCAACTATTCCATTGCTTCCAACACTGATTGTCAATAAAAAGTGTACTTTCACTAGAATCTTTTCTGGTACTTAGACAATATCTTCATTTCTATTACAATATTGAATACTTCATTTTATGTTCTTCTCTGTCGCTTGAACATATAAATGAACATTTTTCAGTGAGTATTACTTCAAGACTGCAACTGTCTTCTTTATCCTTTGTCTTTACCCTATCTTCAATTCTTCTAGATTCCTATGTTTCGAACACTGTCTATCTTCAATCAATGCTAATACACTGAAATTTTCTAGTGACACTTCTATATTGAATCTTTAACACTTCTGAAACCCTAAAAGTCTTTAAACATTATTTTTCACTGATGCATGAACATATTAATGAACTTCTTCCAGTGACCTATAGTAGACTTCAAAACTTCTTCTACTGTCTTGATTCAATGTATCTGCCTTATCTTCATTTCTTCCTGATTTCTGTGTAGACGTAGTTTGACTAAATAGGATCATCCAGTTCCTATAGAACCTATCACTAAAATACCCTATTATTTACCTGTCATGTTCTAGTGTTGAGTTATCATGATTACTATTTATACAGCTTCGTAATCAACAACAATCTCCCCCTATTTGATTGTTAAACTTAGCAAAAAAATCACATAGAGAGGATAACTCAACTAATAACTAGAAAAAGTAATGATCCAGGACTTGTAAGTAATGCTACTGGTTCTTCTGGATCAGATTTTGCATTTCCAGATTTCTTGAGTAATTGAAATGAAAGATGTCTGTTCCTCTAGCACTGAACTGATATTCATGTAGTATCATCTTCATTTCTATATGTTTGAACTCACTCTGCTTCAAAATCCTTCATAGTTTGAACTTAAAGAACTTATCATGAACAGAGCTTCATAAAAATTAAAGTTCTTGGGAACGTCTTCAGTAGAACATAGAACATAGCTCAAGTGATGTTCTCCCCTTGAGAATGTAATTCTTCTTCTTTATGTTCTTCTCCTTTTTAGATGAACAATGGAAGTGTCATTTCTTTTCTGTATATCCCACTTGGATGATGAATCCTCCACTGACAACTCCTTTCAAATAGAGGATACAGTTTCTTGATTCTCCCATATTCTTTCTTTTCCTTAATTCTCCCATAAGGATCAGAACCCATAGGGATCAGAAGAATCTTCTTTTTCTTGTCTAAATTCTCCCCCAAAGATATTAACTTCTCCCCTAAGGATACGAAGATAAGAGTTTATCCTTTTTCTTGCCTACTAAATTCTTACCCTTAGTTGAGGAATCCTCTGCTAGACCATAAATTTTTCATGGCTTGTCTTCCAAAGAAGGTTCTAGTTTATCATTGATTGGGAAAATATAGTAGCTTTTCTTTCAGAAGTAGTAATTATAAGTGTTTGGTATATGGTTTCCTCACTTCTACTACGTTCTGTTGGTATTCACTTAAGTATCGAGCACTTGTAAGTGTTTCACTCTTTCTCTCTCTATCACTCACTCAAGTGTATCTCTTTCTCATTTTCACTCAAGTGTTTCTCTCCCTCACTTTCACTCTGCATGTCAAATATATCCTTCTGTACCTGCAAGTGAAATTCATCAATTCATGTATATTCCCAACACCTGATTCATCAGAATGAACTGAATCACTATCAAGTGGAGAATTACCTCGTAGAGGTGTTCTTGATCTATCATGCATAAGCACCAGACTCAATAGCTTTTGTTAAATCACTATCTAGTAGGGACTCACCTCTTTGAGGTAGATTATCCCTAGATATAAAATCTGTTAGGGAATCCTGCCTTGCTCTATCAAGGGATTGCCTCACACCTTCTCCATAAATGGGAGGTGGACTTCCCTTTTTAGGGTCTAGAAATGTTCCTTCTAGGAGTGTCACCACATTGGATCTACCTGTGAAGGCAAGTGCATTTCTGCGATCTCAACAACTTCATCTACCATAACAAATGGTAAATAAAGAAGTTGGGGGTATTGCCTGTACCTCTCATTGTGCACTCCTTTGCAATGTCTTCCTAGAATTTATCTATTTAGGCTTATTAATAGCATGAGTGTCGGTGGTGTGATTGACTCATTACAAGGTGCTTTGGCTGACGAGCAAATTTCAATAGACTCACCCTGTTAAGAGAATGATTCCAGAGACATTTTTATTGCCTTTTCAGCTCTGCATCCTTTTGAGAATATGCAGATGTGCTTACAGTTACCTTAGTTTATATACTACTTTTCTTCTCTAGAGGTAGAGCTGTGGGTGCACTTCTGACTTCATCCTTATTTGTTGCATCAAATGTAGTTTCTCCCTTATCAACCCCTAACTTACATGAGTTCTTTATATCTCCAGGGGTTAATATATAGAAGTGGATGAATTAATGTTTGGTACTATGGCCTGGGTAAGAGATTGATGGGTTTTCAACCTCTTAGCTAGCTTCTAAAGCCACTAGGGGCTAAATGGATAGAGCCAACAAATAAGATAATCATCTTAACATTCACAAACTTATTTTTCATCTCAAGGAGAAGAAAAAATATGAGTAGGAATGGTAATAAATTGGAATAAAGCGCTTTTAGTAAAAAAAGTTTTTGTTGGAACTAAATATTTATCATCTAAGAGCATGATAAGAAATTTTTTTAAGATACATATCCCATAATAAACTGCGGGAAGGTGTATTAGAGAAGAAAGTTTCTATCTTTTATGAATTTTCTATAAGGAAAACTTCCCATAATAAAATGCGAGAATTTATAACAAAGAAGAAATTCAACTCTCTTACCAAATTATATATCGATAAAATGACTCTTTTCTATTAAACCTTAGCACTGTACGTTTTGAAAATAGTTTCGCAAAACATCCTTATAAGATAGAGGACAATGATTTTTCGACTCATAATGCACTTATGATTTATATCATTTTTCGTCCATCTGATAATATCCTCGACTTTAAACATAAATACATGACAAAGAGGGTGAATGCATGCTTAACAATACAGTAGAAGGCCTTCAAAGAAACAACCACTATTTAGATACTATGAATCAATGTGAAACATACATTGAAACAAGTGTTTTAAAAATAAATCATTTTATACATGGTTGGTACCTCGAAGTAAAAATAATTTTTTCGAATAAAATAGCAGTTACAAAGTTTCTGCCACTTTAAAAGGAAAAAATTAAGAGAGAAAAAACTTTGAAAATATAACATTTAAAACCAGCTTTTGAGAGAGGATAAAAGATTTAGAGATTGGAGAAAAATTATCCTCAAGAAAAATTGATTCACACCCTAGGTTTTAGAAATCAAAGCAGGGCTGAAAATTAAAAGATTTTGAAAAGAGAAGTCTTGAAAAAGAATTTTGAAGTTTTCTTCTCCAATACTGATAGAAAGTGAATGTATTGTAGGATAAAATATTTTGGAAAAGAAATAGACAAGAAATTATTTTCAATACATTCATGTTTAAAATTCAATTAGGGAAAGAAAACTTAATATATAATACTAACGGCTTTTTTAAAAACTAATTTTTACTTAAAATAAAGACTAAACAAATCCATTAGTATCAATATATCACAATTATTTTGTAATAAAATATCGATCAATTATCACAGAGTAATAAAAAAGAATATTTGTACTACGAATAATCATGCTGCAAATTTATTTTAATTTACTTAAATTATGGAACTGATATATCACTGAATTGTTTTATATTACCATAATTTAAATATATCAAAATAAATTAAATACTTATGTTGTACTAAGCAATTACCAAAGATACGCATATATATGAATCAAAACATGGTAATTATTCAGTAAAACAATAAACATTAAGACATATTTTTATTATTATTGATTTTCAGATAAACAACATGTATTATCACTAATATTAAAAATATCACAATTAATTGTAAGGAAGTATTAACAAAATATCATGAATTGATATTTATCAATAATTTCATAATGTAAGTAATTATGCTTCTAATATTTTATCAAATCAAAATTACGAAACTAATAAACATTGAATTATTTCAATCCATATTTTAAATAAGATAAAATAATTTCACTAAATACTAAATATTCATAAGATTGAATATTAGCATCTAACTTCCTACGCTATATCTAATAATCGTCACTCAAGTATATTGCAATTATACTCATAAAAATTATTAATGATATATATAAGCTCGAGAAAATAGTTGAAAAGAAATTCACAAGTCCTATAAATATTGACATTTATTACTTGTGATCCTAATTACAACTCCTCGGAAATAAAATTAAATTTTAGAAATATTTTCTAAGTATATAAAATATTGAGAATTTTATACACATAACTTAGAAAAAATTTCCCCTATCAATATTAGTAATTTTTAAAATATGCATTAATTACTTGGAATAAAAATTCTAAATAATGTCATTAATACTAAAAGTGTCACAATAATTTATAACAAAATATTTAAAAGTATTAGAGTAAAATATCAAAGCAATTAAGCAAGATATCATTGACTAATTCTCATCAAATATTTAACATATAAATAATTATGTTGCTAACTTATGCTAGAAAATTTAACTACCACATATGCATATAACATTGTAAGCATGATAATTAAACTAGTAGCAAAAAGTATGAGGTGCTGAATTTCAAATAAATTCACAAGTCCTTTAAATATGGACGATTAAATATTTGTGAACTCATTTAAGAATTCCTTGCAGATGTGATTTTTAACAAATATGTAAATAAATAATATCCTATGTTCACTAACCAACTTAGATAAAATGAATTCATCAAATTGTCTAGCAAAGATCTGCAAGTTATTTTACTAAGGACAACTCTTGAAAGAGATGATACCTAGTGTCCATGTGCTTGTTCCACATGTGGTGTGGAGAATATCCAGTAGAGTTGTTGGATTTGAAGTAGTTTCCTTGTCCAGAAGATCAGAACTTCACATTCACTTATTGCTTTAATTTCCGCCTTTACTGTAACTGTGTGTGTTGAATGCTTCCTCTTTTTTCCACAAGAAATCAACTTATTCCATGAAATTGACAGCTTCTAGGAATGACTTCCCTGTCTTTCTTACAACCTTCATCGTCTATATCTATATAGCTAATTAGGTTAAATCTAGTATCTTTAGGGTACTAGATTATAGGAATTGGCGATCCCTTAAGATATGTAATAATTCATGTCTTAGCTATAAGATAAGATTCTTTAGTATCCACTTGGAAACTTGCACGTAGGCATGTTGAGAATATAATATGTGCTCTGTGTGCAATTGAGTAAGTAATGCGCCGATCATACCTCTATAACTTGTCACTTCAATTCATATACCTTATTTATCCAGATCAAACTTAGTGGTTTTCTGGTAAGAAGTCTTGGCACGTCTAAAATCTTCTAAATTGTGCATCTTTAAAATATCCTTGACTTGCTTTAATTGCCATCATCTTTTGAATTACTTGTAATCCAAAAAGAATTACAACTCTTCTAACATGCTCATCTTGTCCCTACTTTGCATTAACATAGAAAAATATCTTTTGTATAAGATTTCATTAATACAACCACATATAATATAATCATGGTAACTCATACTAATATTGAATTATGTGTGTGCCTTGCATTCTAGAGAGATATGTATATAACGACTCTACCAAAATCATTTTCGAGTAATTACCAGTTAGAGTGTCATACCATGTCCTTGACGACTGCTTGATTTCTTACCTCCATCATAGAGAGCTTGTGAAGAAACTAATATACAAATTCCAATGGATATGCAACTTCAAAGTCCTGGAGTTATACATCAACTTCAAATTCTAACTCACCATTCAGGATTGCACTTGTTCACATTCATCTGATAAATATTCATGCTTGAATGTTTAGCAGGTGTTAGGAATATCCTACGGCTAGGTCATCAATTTGTTTAGCCCTAATAGTATCAAGTTTCGTCTCTGGTGCTTGTAGTTAGATCTTGAAAGTCCCAAAGATTCTATTTCCTTCATCGTCGATACCTTCTACTTGATAGTAACCTGTAGCAACCAGTTTTGCTTTGTCCATCGTAACAATGCCAATAATCATCAAGTATCTGAAAACCCTTACAATACTAGATACCGACTTGTTTAATGGTCTAGATAAAGATATGATTGACAATGTGATAAACTGTACTTCATCAAAGGAAGTATGGGATATTCTTCCAACTCTATGTGAAGGAACTAAACAAGTAAGAAAAAACTAGATGCAACTCTTAATTCAAAAATATGAATCATTTAATTTCAAGAGTGGAGAATCTATCAATGACACCTATAACATATTTCAGAAGTTGTTAAATGGATTGAAGCTATATGGTAGGGTTTATGCAACTGAGGATACAAATCTAAAATTTCTTAGATCTCTTCCAAAGGAATAGAAACCAATGACCGTTTCTATTGGATAATCTCAAGACTTCAAAGATTATATTCTTGAGAAACTTTGTGGTATTCTCAAGACATATGAGTTGGAAATCCAACAAGATGAGGAGATTGAGAAGAATCAAAGAAAAGAAAAAATTATGGCTTTGATGGTCAAGGGAAATGAATAGAAGAAGGAAACTGGCCGTGTAGAAGTTTCTGTCATGGTAGCTGATGATGCTGTTGAAGAATCATTCAAAGGAAAAGGAAAAGGAAAGTGTGAAGAAATTTAAACATGTTCACAGGATGATTTGGATGAGATTGATGAGCACCTTGAATTTCTGTCAAGAAAATTTTCAAAGCTAAAATTCAAGAGGAATCCAAATGCTCAAAGGCATGGATCCCAGTTTAGAAGTAACAATCAAAACAAAATTTTGGTTGATAGAACAAAATTCAAATGTTTTAACTATGGATTGGCTGGTCATTTTTCAAATGAGTGCAGAAAGCCAAAACAATAAAAGGCAAAGTCATATGATGGTATTGATTACAAAAAGAAATACTTTGACCTTCTTAAACAAAAAGAAAAAGCTTATTACTGAAGAGAAAGACTGGGCTGCTGAGAACAGTGATTCTGAAGAGTTTATCAATCTAGCTCTAATGGCCAACCATGAAGATAAAGAAGCTAGTTCATTATCAAATCAAGTACTAGCTACTAACTTTTCTGAGCTTACAAAAGATGAATGAAATAGTACCATTAATGAAATTTCTAATGAACTATAAAATTTGCATGTCACTTTAAAATCTCTAAACAAAGTAAATATCAAATTGAAAAATACCATTAACTGAGAGGAATGTTTTTCTTGAAAATGAACTTGTGTGCTTAGAAAGATTCAAGCAGGAGAGTAAGGATGCTTGAGATGAACTAGTGAATAGTTTGAGAAGAGAGGTGATAGGAGTAGAAATAACCCTGAGGAAATAATAAATGAAAACATTTATTATTTCATTAATTAGACCTGGTATGGTCCAAAGGCTTGGGCTCTTGAAACGGACTAGGAAAATAAGTCATAGGATCAATTGGATTTGTAATCCAAGAATCGATTGGATTTGTAAATCCAGTCCATCAGCTCTATTGAAGCCATAGGCCAAGTAAGTCTCTGTTATTTAATTAATTTCGTAATTAATTAATAAGGGCTTAATTAAGGCCCGAAAAACCTGTTGAAGGCCCTAATCCTAGAAGGATCTAGAAACTCAAAAACGGGAGGAGTCCCACATGGACTCTCACTCCTAAGAGGTTTAGACAACCCTGATACTGGGAGACTTGGCCACCAGGTCTCCTACTTCTAATCTGATTCCAAGGCCTTCATACGCCTATATAAAGGGCCTAACCCCTCAANAATGAAGTTTAATATGCCAACAATCAGGGCCTATGATGGAACGGGAGATCCCTCAAATCATGTTCTCACGTTCTCTAATGCATTGTTGCTGCAGCCTGTAAACGACGCCATCAAGTGTAGAGCGTTCCCTCAAACCCTGAGTGGCATGGCTCAGCGGTGGTTCAGGCGTCTACCACCAAACTCTGTAGGGTCATTCAAGGATCTGAGCAGGGCCTTCATTGGTCAATTCATCGGCAGCAAGACTCATGAAAAGAGCTCAGCTTCGCTAATGAACATGCACTAGGGGAAGAACGAATCCTNTATTGATTGCGCATTAAATACACCTCATTTTTAATCCATAACATTTGGCGCCGTCTGTGGGAAATCGAATAACAACCATGGCAAGAACACGAAGTACTGCAAGCACCCTTGAAGGAGAGATCCNAAATAGGTTCACTAAGAAAGCCTTGAAGGTCCCTGATCTAGACCAGAAGGTAGCTATGATAGCCTTGCAGCAAGGGACTTCTGACGAAAATTTCAGGAGATCGTTAGCCAAGAGGGCCCCTGAAACTATGAATGAGCTCCAAGAGAGAGCAGGAAAGTATATCAAGGCTGAGGAAAGTATGAGGAAAGCTCAAGGGTTTCAGACCTCGAACGCCTATTCTAAAAAACGATCCAGCGATACCGAGTACACTGTTGATACCAAGTATGCGAAGAATGGTGACGCCAATGACTCCAAGAAGAAAGGAGGTGCCAGGTTCACCGAGTATGCAAGGCTAAACACCGCCCGTAGCCAGATACTAATGGACATTGAGAAGGGTAAAGACCTTCGATGGCCGAAGCCACTGAGGACTGATCCTGAAAAGAAAAATAAGAACGCATACTGCCGGTTCCATAGGGATGTGGGACACGACATTGACGACTGTCGTTAGTTGAAAGATGAGATCGAATTTCTGATTAGAAGAGGGAAGTTGGAAAAATACACCAAGGATGGTGCTAGAGACGATAGAAGGAGCGACAAACGAAGGGACTCAGACCCCAAGGAAAGAAACAATCAGCCCAGAGGGCCTGTGATTAACGTAATATCAGGAGGGCCAACTGCAGCAGGCAACTCCCGAAACTCCAGGAAGGCGTATGCCCGGGAGGTAATGAGCATTGTAGGAGAACCTCCTAAGAGGGCAAGAACTGAGATCTCGTTGTCCTTCGATGACTCCGACCTAGAAGGGGTAAAGTTCCCCCACGATGATCCCTTAGTAATCACCCCCACCATAGGGAATTCTCCTGTGAAAAGAGTCTTGGTAGACAATGGTTCTTCTGTTGACATCCTATTTTATGATGCCTATGTGAAAATGGGATACAGTGATTCACAGCTAACCCCCTCCAACATGCCCATATACGGTTTTAATGGAGTGGAGTCTCGGATTGAGGGGATCATACAACTACCAATGACTATGGGCGAAGAACCTCGACTGTCCACTCAGATGCTGAATTTCTTAGTTATTAAGGCAAGCACTACCTATAATGCAATCCTTGGGAGGACAGGGTTGCATGCCTTCAAAGCAATAGCTTCTACATACCACTTGAAACTCAAGTTCCCTACCAGGAATGGAGTGGGGGAAGAAAGAGGAGATCAGAAGATGGCCAGAAGCTGTTATGTGGCTGCTTTGAAGCCTGATGGCACTGGGGGGCAGGTTCTCCCCATTGAAGATATGGATATTAGAGATCACGAAGAGAGTAGGGGGAAACCTGCGGAGGACTTGGAGTCCATCCCCCTGGATCCTTCATATCCTGAGAAAGTGACATATGTTGGGGCTTCACTCCCCAAGGACCTGAAACAACAACTGACACAGTTCCTGCAGGATAACAGGGATGTTTTCGCTTGGACAGCAGCTGACATGCCAGGAATAGACCCCGAACTTATAACACATCAGTTGAATGTAAATCCTGGAAGGACAGCGGTCAAACAGAAGAAAAGAAGTTTTGCCCCTGAAAGACAGGAGGCCATTAAGCAGGAGGTGGAAAAATTGCTAGAAGCTGGATTTATTGAAGAAATCCAATTTCCTGAATGGCTGGCCAACCCTGTGATGGTTAAAAAGAGCAATGGGAAGTGGAGAATGTGTGTGGACTTCACTGACTTGAATGATGCATGTCCCAAGGACTGTTTCCCCTTACCAAGGATAGACACGTTAATAGATGCCACAGCTGGGCACGAGATGCTTAGCTTCATGGATGGTTTCAGTGGCTACAACCAAATTAAAATGCACCCCGATGACATTCCTAAGGTATCATTCATCACTGACTTTGGTGTTTTTTGTTATCTGGTTATGGCTTTTGGACTTAAGAATGCAGGAGCCACATATCAAAGGCTTGTGAATAAGATCTTCAAACATCTCATTGGTACGACCATGGAGGTCTACGTAGATGACATGTTAGTCAAAAGCTTAGACAAAGCCGATCATCTTGCGCACCTGAGTGAGGCATTTGAAATTCTGAGAACCCACAAAATGATGTTGAACCCGGCCAAGTGTGCCTTTGGTGTAGGGTCTGGAAAATTTCTAGGCCTGATGGTCTCCAAAAGAGGCATTGAGGCCAATCCCGATAAGATTCAAGCAATCTTGGACATGGAGCCCCCCAAGACTGTTAAGGAGGTCCAAAAGCTCACTGGAAGGGTAGCAGCCCTGGGGCGTTTCATATCCAAATCTGGAGAGAAGTGTCTGCCATTCTTCAAGGCCCTCAAGAAGGTCAAGAACTTTGAATGGAATGAGGAGAGCCAAGCAGCATTTGAAGAACTAAAGAAGTACATGGCTGAGCCGCCCTTGCTTGCCAAACCAAAACCAGAAGAGGTGCTATTCATGTATCTGGCTATCTCGAACTCAGCCCTGAGTGCAGTTCTTGTGAAAGAGGAAGCTAAGGTTCAGAAACCCATCTATTACGTTAGCAAGATTCTGCATGGTGCAGAACTGAACTNAGTTCCCCCACGATGATTCCTTAGTAATCACCCCCACCATAGGGAATTCTCCTGTGAAAAGAGTCTTGGTAGATACTGGTTCGTCTATTGACATCCTATTTTATGATGCCTATGTGAAAATGGGATACAACGATTCGCAGCTAACCCCCTCCTACATGCCTATATACGGTTTTAATGGAGTGGAGTCTCGGATCGAGGGGATCATACAACTACCAATGACTATGGGCGAAGAACCTCGACTGTCCACTCAAATGCTGAATTTCTTAGTTATTAAGGCAAGCACTACCTATAATGCAATCCTTGGGAGGACAGGGTTGCATGCCTTCAAAGCAATAGCTTCTACATACCACTTGAAACTCAAGTTCCCGACTAGGAATGGAGTGGGGGAAGAAAGAGGAGATCAGAAGATGGCCAGAAGCTGTTATGTGGCTGCTTTGAAGCCTGATGGCACTGGGGGGCAGGTTCTCCCCATTGAAGATATGGATGTCAGAGACCACGAAGAGAGGAGGGGGAAACCTGCGGAGGACTTGGAGTCCATTCCCCTGGAACCTTTATATCCTGAGAAAGTGACATATGTTGGGGCTTCACTCCCCAAGGACCTGAAACAACAATTGATACAGTTCCTGCAAGGTAACAGGGATGTTTTCGCTTGGACAACAGTTGACATGCCAGGAATAGACCCCGAGCTTATAACACATCAGTTGAATGTAAATCCTGGAAGGACAGCGGTCAAACAGAAGAAAAGAAGTTTTGCCCCTGAAAGACAGGAGGCCATTAAGCAGGA
>QRFB01002455.1:32203-45715 GCA_008931105.1 Oenanthe javanica
CCTAGAGATTCTGGATTTGATCTAATTGGTTATTCAGATGCAGACTATGCAGGTTGCAGAATTGGTAGAAAAAGTAATTCAGGCACCTGTCAATTTCTAGGGAACAAGCTTGTATCATGGTTTAGCAAGAAACAAAATTCAGTGTCTACATCCACTACAGAAACTGAATACATTGCAGCTAGAAGTTGCTGTGAACAAACTTTATGGATGAGGAATCAACTATTTGACTATGGGTTCAACATGAACAAAATTCCTTTTTTCTGTGACAACTTAAGTACCATTGCAATAATAGAAAATCATGTGCAACATTCCAGAACAAAGCACATTGACATAATGTATCACTTCATTAGGGAACATGTAATGAATGGTACAGTTAAATTATATTTTGTCCTTAGTGAAAGACAACTTGCAAACATTTTTACCAAACCATTAGATGAATCTACTTTTAATAGATTGGTCTGTGATTTAGGTATGCTTAACTATGTTTAATCTCTTAAATGTCTGACAAGTTATGTATTTATATTAATTTTAGCCATTGACTATGTTAATCTATTGATTCTTCCATAATCAATTGATAAACATTTTACATATCAATGGATATTTGTAGCTTTCGACAGATAAATATATCAATTGATGATATATTTGTTTATCGATGGATAGTTACAGCTATCGACAGATAAATATATCAATTGATGATATATTTATTTATCGATGGATAAAAGTACCTGTCGATGGATAAGTTAATTATCAATTGATGACTTGGAATTTAAAGGGGTCCATGTCATCAATTGACCTATACAAAATCTAGCTATTGATTACTTATTCTATCAATTGATTAATACATACATTCCTGTATATAAAATAGTCGATTTCCGAAAATGGTAATTTTTACTTTTCACTTTTCTTTCAATGGTCGATTAAGCTCTATTTTGAGTAAGAAATTGATTGGGAACTCAGTAAATATAAATAGTGAGATTAAAACAACTTTTAATTCTTACTTACAATTGTACTAACGATTTCTCTATCTCTTTCTCTCTCTCAATCTACGAACTCTATCTCTAACCCTATTTCTCTCTATACTCAATCTTTCTAATATCTTCAAAGCTTTTGTTCTACTAAACTTTTACTCAAAGAAAAGGCATCTTCATTCAAGAAAATCTCGCAAGATGGTTTCATCTACGAGCTGAATAATTTTATGGCTTGCACTGTGGTTGAAGAGGCTCTAAAGGAATTTCATCCATTAATGCAATTCCAAGAAAGCTGCAAAGTACAAAAGGCATTGAAGGAAGCACCAACAATAATCTGCAATCTGGTGGAAGAGTTTTGAACCTCTGTAGAAGTTGTTGATGACTTCTCAAGCATCAAATTCAATTAAAAAGGACAAGAATACATTCTTACTACTTTAATTTTAAATGAACCTGTTAATTACACTGATAATATACCCAGTGAATCAAATATTAGGAATATGTTTAGGGCTGTCAATTATGCAAATCCTGACATTAATTTAGGACAAATAGTTAGAAAGCATCTTAGGAGAGAATGGTCTTATTTCTTTGATGCAATAATAAAATGCTTTACTGGTAAAATTAGTAATTTTGATGCCATAACATCTAGCATGCAGCAAATAACATATAGTGTCTTGTTTGATGAATATCATGATCTATCTTCTATATTGCTATCTGAAATTGCTTCTAAGTTAGGTAAGAAGCATGATAGGTCTAATAACATATACTATGCTAAATTTATCATGATTTTTAATAACCACTTTGTCAAAGAAATTGAGAGTTGTAGGGAAACTGAAACGCTTGAGTGTGGACTCAAAACAAAAGAGTTTTCAAGGACCTGGTGAGAATTAATCTCCACAGTGGGGTGGAATTAATCTACCCTGAATTTGTTAAGGTATCAAATTCAAACCTAATTTCTTCCAATCCCCAATCTTCTTTGCCTTTTGTGGCTATGAAGGGTGTCAGTACTGACCCCAATCCTCCTACCCAAGCCACACATCCAATTTCAAAACCCAAATGTAAAAAGCCAACCTCAACAAGTTCCCAAAAACCTGTTATAGTAAAATCAAAGAAAAGAAAAACACCTATTGTGGTAGATAGATTAAAGGAAGATGTAGGTGGTGAAGGAACTGGGGAACATCAAAGAATCTAGAAGAATAAGGAGAGTGATGGTGTGCAACATAAGTCAAGCTACTTCATAGTCTCTCAAAAGACTGTGGATGTTAATATGGAAAAAGCCACATCTATATTGCCAGCCTCTCAAAAGGATGAAAATGTTGAAAATAGCCCACAACCAGAGGCACATAACCAATTTGGGGACACACCAGCCAAAACTATAAAAACCTATGAAAGGAGAGAAAGAAGAGTCACATTTGTACATGGGGAACCACACACTGTAAAATCATAGGAAACTGTAGTGGAGCCTTCTCAAAGTCAGTTTAATGCATCTCATATAAATGATGAGATGCAGCCCCATTCTCTCTCAATTTCAATTCCTTCTATTCTTCCTTCCCCATCTCACCAAATTTCTTTAAAAAATGTTCTGATAGATAATCAGACATTTTCAAATTCTCCTTCCTTATTATTTAAGGAGAAGCCAACACTCTCTCCTGAATTTTCTTCCCAGGAAATTCAGGATTCCATCTCTCATGTCATTTCAAATATTACTTCTCAAATCATTACCTCAATTGTTTCTACTCCATCAATTGATGTTCTTTCATCAATTAATATTCAGCCATTGGTTGATAAGCCATTGGCTATTAAACCATCGATCGATACTCAAGATCAATCGATGGGTATGCATCAATCGATAGATATCCCAAACACCTCAACTTATAATATATATACATCAATTGATGTTCAATCAATTGATGTTGCCCAAACACTCTTAGGAATGAGTGAGTTGAGTGAGAGGCAGGATTGTAACCTAGTAAAAGGAGAGGAAGTGAGTAAGGACATTTCTATTTCTTCTAGGAATGACAGAGAAAAATATGAGGGCCCCACTTAGAAGGTGCACAGGATATGAGTGAGGGAGAGGTGAGATTTCAAGATGAAATCCTGATGCAAAATAGAGAGATGAGTGAGAGAGATAAAGCAATTCTGTTATTTGCACAAGAGCTAGAAAATGAGTTAATGTCAGAGGAGGAAGGAGTCAAGAAGATATGGGGAGTATCTAATGCAGAAGCAAGTGGGAGTGGAGTTAACAAGGAAACTGATGATGCAGATGTTGATGCTGGTGACTTGGATCCATAGAATTTTGTTCACCCTGATCCACAATATCAAGGGTTGGCTGCTTCAAGTAACAGGGATGCAGAACAATTATTGGGAATTGAGCATATAGAACAAAGGACCAGGAATCTGAAGGAGAGCATTGTCAATACAACAGATACATGTTATATGGCACCTGAAGAGTTAGAAGATGATTCTGATGAAGAGCCATGGATGAACACTATTGATGGTTCCTTAGAAGCTGCTGAAACTGAGATTCTTTCTCAATATAGGAGGGCAATGGTGGAATGAGAAATTACAGATCCCAATAAAAGGATAATTATTCACTATATGAGGGAATCATTAAAAATTCAGAAGATCACAGTGATAAGAGTAAAGAGAGAATTAGAGATTATCAAGGATTCTATCACTTCTAACAACGATTCATTGGAGAGAAGGATGGATAAGAAGCTACCAATTAATACTATGGGTCAAATCAAGGACAAGCTATTCAATGAATCCAAGAACTTTGCAGCCTTCGAAACAAGAGTGGAGTCTCTAGAAAAGAATATGGATGACATCATTAAAGGCCAGAGTCTACATGCTTCCATTCTTCAAAAGTTTCTTGACAGAATGCCACCATCTCCTCCAATTGATGAGCTATGGAAGTCTCAAGTCAAAAAGGTGGTGATGGAGCCAAAATATGCAATGATTTTTACAGATGTGGAAGGAAACACAAAGCTCTTCGATATATGTAAATATCTGGACAAAATCACAGTTGAAGAAATTCACTACCTTATGAGGCAACTTGGAGAGACTGACAGAGATGAAGCAATTTTGAGGAGTTCTTTCATGAGAAATTAAAGGAAAATGCTGAGAAGAGAAAGAAGAAAAACTAATTGGATTATGAAGATGGTGAAGACATTGACACAACTTGCAGAAGTTATTCATCAAACTGGTACTTTCAAAATTGAAAGTGCTATTTAAATTTCTTGATTTTATCTGAATGAAAATAATTAAGGGATTTTTATCATCAAGTAGATTTATGTCTGTTCATGTCAAATACATAAATAGGGGAGATTGTTAGGAATCTACATGTAATTTGATGATAACCTTAATCTTATAATCATATAATTTTTAGTTGATGTAACTGATCAATTGATATGAAAGTTATAAATATCAATTAATCAGGAAACCATTTATCAGTTGAAGTGTTTATGTGAATCAACTGATAATTTGGATTGTAGCATATATGTACTTAGTCTATTTCAATCGATAAGGTGTAAGTCTGATATTATTCTCATCAATTGATGTTAGAGTCAATTGAAATAGATCATCAACTGATGTGTACCTTTGACTGTCAAATTGTAATTATTTGAAGACATAAAATTATACAAGTGAAGGATGATCAGTTGATATTGAAGCATCAATGGATAGGAGATCAATCGAAGAAACCAAGTCAAGTATTGAAGATCATCAACTGATATAAAGACCCATCGATTGATATATCGATTGATAACATCTATCAATCAATAAGTCACTATTTATCAATCGATGGATATAAATATCAATTGAAGAGGAACATCAGTTGATGGTTTAAAGGAAGGATCAATTGATATGCTTAACAGCAAATTATCAATTAATCGAGACAACACAGAAAGGCTATCTGTTGAAGATCCAAAGGATAAAAGCACACCTATGGAAGATAGTCTATGATGACTGTGAAGACTCAATCTGAAGCTATCTTTCAAACCTTTTTCTAAAATTGAAAAAGGTAATAGGGAAGATATGTAGAAACAATCCAAAAATAGGAATTATAAAAACACACTTGTAGTATATAAACAAATGTGGTAGCATTGTTAGAAAATGAACAAGTTAGACAATATTTCTTGAATTAACTATTCGGCCTTAGCGCACTTTGTAAGAATGGTTTTTTTTCTAACCTTGTAAAAATGAAGCTAGGTTTCTTTTAACCTAGGAACATTGAGCAAAAATATACACTGATGGAAAAACCAATCCATCAGTAATTTTAAAATCTCTTTGTTAAATTTGTTTACACATATTCTCTCGAACTCTTAAACATAGTGTAGAAATATTAAAATAAACAAAAAGTTTTAATATTTTTATTCAACCCCCCATTCTACAAATATTGGTATTGTTATGGGAAATAACACTTTATAAGTGCAGACTTCATTTAGAACTTCATCCGTGAAATTCGGTTCCATCATCTGACTTCAAAGTTCCCATAACTTACTTGCTTCCAACTTAATCTACATGATATGATCAATCACCATCTGTGACGTATTGTTTGATGAATGCATGAACTTCACCAAATTGTAATTAGGGTCATCAGTAACCACCACTAAGCATATTTCCTCCATGACATAACTTGCTTCAATATGATATTTTCATTGACTTCCCTATACGACATATTTCAAAAATTCCTTCTGGATAGAATTCTATATGAAACAGTCCTCTCACCAATTTCATCTTTATCAAAGAATCCATCGTCTCAAATATCAAGTGTAAGAGCTTCTTATGCCATAGCTAACTCTTATTGATGAAGCTTTACTGAAAATTTCACTTCACCGTTTCATATAAAATCTATGTCAGCTACGAACAAATTTTCTTA
Organism: Oenanthe javanica; assembly: GCA_008931105.1. Taxonomy (NCBI): domain Eukaryota; kingdom Viridiplantae; phylum Streptophyta; class Magnoliopsida; order Apiales; family Apiaceae; genus Oenanthe; species Oenanthe javanica. Next base: position 38,048 of record QRFB01002455.1, read on the forward strand.
CTCCTAGTTGAATGAGCTTCCAAATTTTCTCACTTGAGATCAAACAGTTTTCCTTTTCAATGCTTTTCCAGAAAACCCTTGACAAAGAATTCTCTAGTGCCCTGTTTTTAGTGCTTAAGTCCGTCGACAAGAAAGATGCTTATAATGATGACAATACAAAAATCATAATAGCTAAGTCCCTTGTATATCCTTTGTTGTCATCTCCAAAGGTTACCATTGGGTAGGATTTCTCAACCAACTGTGATAGTAGAGCTTTAATGTTAGTCATATGCCTCGAACAACAAATGCCACGAAATCACATATATTTTGTCTTTTGTTATATACTCTGCAATCACAAATGATTAAGCTTCTTGGTAATCAACTTCAATTGAGTCTGGATGGGTTAGAGATATTACTTTCAATAGTGGTAATAACAGCTTCAACCTTACTATGCACAAACTTATCTTTGACTGATCACTTCTCATTTACAGCAGCCTTGACAAGGTAGTCTTAAGGCTAGGAGATTAGTGATTCCAACCTAACTTAAGTTGGACTAATAGTCTTTACCCTATTGTGATTCTTATACATGCTTTATGTAAGATTATGCAAGTCCTAAGATATGCATTTTCAAATTTAAATGAACAAGCATGAAGACAAGAACACATGGTAAACATTCAGCTTCAATGCATTAGATAAGAATTATATAATTCAGGCATATTATGCATATTAGAAAATTCAGTACGATTTACTTTAACCATTCTACACAACAGTGATAGGTAAACAGAAGATTTACAGATATTCAATAATTTTCTAAAAGCACATGAAATAGAAGAACTAACAAAAATAATTATTAATCATGTCTAATCCATTTATGTTGTTATAACATCTTAACTATCTCTAATTACCTAAGTTAGTTTTAGATTAAGTCTTGAATCAACAAGTTATACTGACTACTTAGATAATTGTACCATCTTTTAATATTCTTATCCCTAACAAGCAATACATGATCTAATATGGCATTTTGTATAACTATGTGTGTGAGAGTAAATCATATGAAGATAAACACATTAACAATATCAAATAAGAATAAATATAAAATATCTGATCTATTACATGTTTATCTATTTAGCAATTTTCACAACATTAGCAGAGGTATTAAATCACAGAAGATTTAAATTCAAGTTCAAACAAATGTTCAGGGATACACCTAACCTTCTAGAATAACCTATCTAATTCTAGATATTCATTTTACTGCATAGAAAATCAAGTATAAAATGTACTAAAAGTCGTATCATGCAATATTTTATTCATAGCAATCAATTACGCATTTAAGTCCTAAGATGCTAACATGATGACATGAATTTAATACATTTTAAAACTTAATAATCACACAGTTCAGAATTAGATAAAAGTATAATAGTTAGAATATGTACCTATGAAGTGCTTAGTTATTCATCTCCTATGTTGGTCATTGATGCCAGCTATCTATATGGTTCATCACTGTCACTGATAGAATCAACTTTGCATTTAACTTCACCAACAACTGTTTTCCCTTGCTGCATCCTCACTAATGCTTGATATTCCTACTTTTTACCCAACACAGACTGTGTCATCATTTACTTATTCAGGCTTCTCAAAACTGTGTAGCACTCTGATCTTGTCTTTTTATTTTAACCCATCCATGTCTTGTAACTACCTCTTGAACTGGTCTTGAAAATCACCTCTATGGAATCTATAGGTAAGGATGTTAGATTAAGAATTGGGATTCTATCTGAATCTGATATCACTGAACTTCCAGTTCTCCTGCAGGCTTTACTTGTCGTCCAGTTTCTCAAGTTATTTTAAAGTGTCAATTTCACATACAACACATTGACCACTACCTTGAGCTACTACATCTTCAATTCAGCTTCTCAGATCATTTCCTATCTATTCGGAGGTTCTCAACCTTGACTACAATCAAATTTGGTTCCTAGGTCACAAATACAGTGGATATGCCAATAACCTGCTTTATCAAATATTAACTTCTTCAGCTCTTGTTCTAGTTTATAGGCCTTCATTACACCATTTAGTTCCTCTAAAGATAATGTGGTCATATCATTATATCCTCGATGGCTGTAATCCTGCGTTCGAGATGATCTACAATGTTAACATGAACTTCCGGTAGTCTCCCCGTAGAATAAAATTTAAGGCTTGGTACTGAGATTCCAGGTAGTCCAGTCTGTTCTCCTTCACTACTTTAACCCCTAAGATTTTTCATCCAAAAATTCAACTCAAATCAACAAAAAACTGTATCCAAATTAATTTTTTCTTTTGCAGCTTCCGAAATATTAGTGGGATCCTATGTAGTAAACCTTTGAGGAAATTAATACCACCTTTTCTTCAACCTGTTACAGAATTAATTTCATTGGGTTTTGTTCAGTCAATTTTAATTGTCTTCAATACTCAGAAAAATCTTCAAATACTACTCCTTGAGCACCCTCGAATTAATATTTAAGAAAAATTTAAATTTAAATGTAAGGAATTATGAGATTTGATGATAACAAATTACTTAAAATTATAATAAATATTTAAGTTTCTTTGTAACTTGTCAATGGATTTTTGACTTATAAATATCCATTGACTAGGAAAACAGTTATAAGTTGAAACTTGTTACTCAACTGATAAATTGGATTGTAACATTTGATTCATCTTTCATTATCACTTGACGATAATATGTCGATGGCTGCTGTGAAGTAGTCGACTGATGTTTATTGACTTTAATTTATAGCTCTTCAATGGATGTGAAGAATGGCAGATCAATTATAAATATTCTAAGTCAGAATTCTCACAAATGAAGTGATCAACAGATATTGAAGTTGATGGATATGGGAACTGTTCGATGAATAAAGGTCAAATAAGGTTAAATCAATGGATCTCCATTGACGGATGAAAGCATCAAGGCAATCAACGGATAAAGGACCATCAATGGATATGAGTCGATGAATAACCTAATTATCCATTGATACATCAATTGATCAATGGATAACCTATTCATCGATGGATAAACAAAGGAGGATCAACTGATAAGCTTTACAGCAATTATCAGTTGATCAAATTTTCCCAAATTAGTTAAAGACAAATGAAATGGGATCTTTGCAGAAACTGAATCAATGGAAAACAGTCCTGTCAGGATTATAAAGACTTTCAAGGTAACATAGTTGTTAGGAATTATGAGTTCAGAAGTTTACAGAGGGGGGGGGTGAATGTATACTTCAACCTTTTCTTTTTCTTCTTCTTCTCTTTGATGAACTTAAGGAAGGTAGATGAACTGTGATTCTATGAATGAATTTTAAATAGGTTAAGTGTTTATCAAAACATAGAACATGAAAATAAACACAGGATGTAACTTTCAATCTAATTTGTATTAGAAAGAATCTTTGCTACAATCTGAAATTCAAATTGAATTTCAGCTTCTTGTTCTAGGAAGATTACAATTGTAAAATTACTCAAGACACTATCAAATGTGGTTGTGCATAAAATATATAGACATCATGTCCTGTGCACATGCTCACATAAGATAGATTAGCTATAACTAGAAATAGACAAGACATGCTTTACATTTGACCGATATCTATTTCTAGCTAATACACTACTGTGACAGTCTACTACATCCAGCCTTATACCTGCTGTCATTTATATTGACTGACTTCCCAGCTTTATTGTAGAATTGTCTCTATCTTTGCAGGCTTGACTTATCCTGTAAAAACAGAGCTTCAGTATTATCTGACTTGTTCTGCAATTTTCCTTGAAAATAGCTCCTTGGTGCAGTCGAGTACTCTGTTTGAATTAATTTGAGAAGTCACAGATATTGACTTCTCGACTGAGTACTGGCTGTGATAACTCGATTGGTCTTTGAATGATTGACTTCTCGAATGACTAGACTTCTCGATCGCATACTTTATTTGATGACTTCTCGATCAGGCTAGACTTCTTGAATGTACACTTGAAATTGTGACTTCTCGAATGCCTCAGCTTTACCACTTCTCGAATGCTCCTTTTGCTAACTTCTCGAATTGATTTACTTTTCTCATTTCTCGAATGATTCATAATTAACACTACTCGAATAGCTTCAATACTTGACTTGTCGAATGTCTGACTTCTCGATTGAGTATTGAGCAGTTGAGTGTGTTTCGAGACTTCTCGAAATGTTTCCACAGTTCTGACTTCTCGAATAGTAGACTTCTCGACTGAGTAATTGCCTTGATAGAGTTCTCAAATGTCTTCCTTTATTTCTCCACAGCCTTCTTTGTCTTGTTGCATATTTCAGCTTGAATCTTCTAACAGACTTTATTTTGACTCTATTTATAATTGAGAAACAGACTGAGTAGACTTCTATCTGCAATTTTATACAAGAATATCTAAGTCACTACACTATTACAGAAGTAGAGACTATGTTACAGCAAGATAGATAATTGAATAGGCTATGCTTGATTTAAGTCCAACAATCTCCCCCAATTTGGGAAATGATGAATTTTACAAATTAATACAAGATATCAAGCCTACCTATTTTGTTGTTGTTGGTGGTGAGCTGCCTGGTCATATTTCTCTTTTCTTTCTCTTTCTTCCCTTGACTTATGTTCTTCAATGACTTCTAAAAGCTGTTGCCTGACCATAACTTCCTCTATCAAGATAGAATCCTTTAACATGTCAGTAGCAATCTTGAGAGTTTTCATAAGATAGTCTTGAATAAACTTCAGCCTGATTTTGATTGTGGATCCACTTCTTAGTTTAAACTCAATTCTATCAGGGTCATTGAACAACCTGCATTTTCCCTGCCTTCTCAACTCTTCAGACAATTTCTCTATTCTCTCATCCTCCTTCCTTTTCTTTTCAATCATCTCCTCCATGTACCTTACTTTGTCAAGCTTTTTCTAATACTTCTTTTCTAAATACTGAGCCATTTCCATCATTCTCAACTTGTTAGTCATGCTTCTCTTGTCAAAAAGGCTAATCACTCTCCTAATGTCATGAGTGGTAGCATTATTGTTGTCATGATGAAAACCTCTTTCTTCTCCATCAACATTTGTAACAAACATCCTCTTGTCTCTGATTTCTACTCTGATAATTCTGTTGGCCTTCCACTGTTTGATCTTTACCTTGTCAATTTTAGCAATTTCTTGAATAGGTTTAATTGGTAGACCTTTATCAGGAACAATGAGTTGTTTTCTCCACTTAGGACATCTTACTAGCAAAGAGCTAGTAGAGTTTTTGAATTTAGTTATTGTGGCAGTGTTGACTTTAAGATGTTGACTTGGCTTCAATTTCCTTGACTGATCCTTTTTAATTTCCCTCCTTATTACTCCATGTGCAGTTACTTTCATGAACATCCTTCTTGGAGATTTGGATTTGATGGCAGTTGCAGTTTCAGAAACTGTTGATATCACACTAGTACCCTGAGATTTGGTAGGTGTGCTAGAGTGAGTACCAACACCTTGCTGCTTAGAAGGATTTCTCCTTTGATACTGTTTCACCTTTTCAGAATTATCTATTTTCTTCTTTTCTGCATTCTCCTTTTTCCTGCTCTCCTTCTTTTCATCCATATCACTCCTGGATTCAGGCTTTTTGTCTTTCTTGTCCTGATCCTTGTCATCATCATCTTTTTTTTGATTTTTCAATTCTTCATTTGCAAAATCAGATAGTTGATCTTTGATAAACTTCTTCATCTTTTCCACTATCACATTGTCCTCAACTTGTTTAACCTTTTTCTTTTCAATCAAATTTATGATTTGACTTCTGTTTCCTGAGTTGAGATGTTGAGGAATCTTAAAGTGAGCAAGCTTCTCTCCTCTAGCCATATACATCAAACCATCTGGACTACATTAGGATTCAGGCAGAGCATGAGGTAGGAGAGTCCCCAAAATTTGATTCTTCAATTCCTCATCTTCCTGGGTTACCAACTCCACTGCCTTGTACAAACATTCCAGTTCAGTATATGAGAGCCTTTGGAATAGAGCAACTGAGACTTTAAAGTAACCAGACTCCATTTGAATGAGTGGCTCTTTGAACATTTGTCCATTATGTTCAAACTTAACTCCCCTCACTGCAACAATAGCATTGTCAAGCATCTTCTTATAACTCCAATGATTTCCCTTGACTTGCTTTTTGATATGATGCAGAAGGTCAAGAAAATCCTTGTCAGAATTGGGCTTTAAAATTTCACTCCTGAGCTTTCTCATGACTGCCTTTTGCCTTTCAGCCTCTATCTCTTCTCTCCTTTTCTTCTCCCCCTTTGGATTGATATCTTGACTGTGGAGAAAGGAATAATGACTTGGTTTGATTTGAGTTGGCAAGTTTTCTGGAGGAGTCTGACTAGGTGTGCCCAGTCTGGAGATGAGTGATTGTAGAGAAGTGAGTTGTGTTGAAATGCTAGCAAGTGAAGTCCCTTGACTGGTAGAAGAATTAATAAATTGCTTTTGAAGACTTTGAATATCTGAGATAACTTGAGAAACTATGGATGTGAGAGAATCCACTCTAGCATTTAAAGTATCAATAGTGGAGGCCTTGGCAGCTTCATCTTTGGCCTTAGACTGGTAGTACAGATCCACTTGAAATGGAGACAAGGTGTGAATGGGCACATCCTCAGGAAGCCTGTCTGCATGCCTGTTTTTGTACAATACTTCAACCATATTGTTGATTTTCCTTTGATTATCTAGGATGGATGTGTTACTGTGAACCATTTCCTTAAATACTTTCTCTAGGGAATCTATCTTGGAATTGAGATGTGAAATCTTCACAGAATCTCCCTTGGCACTGCCCCCATACATTCCTCCAGTCCTGAGCTTGTTTTCAATAGCCAGCAATGTACCCTCTACCTTGGTTCTGTGATTTTGAATTTCAGATTGAACTCCCTTGGCAAGGTAGTGGTTGGACTGAAGCTGAACCTTGGCAGCTTCATGAATTGCATCATATATAGCACTTGGAGTGAAGGTCTTCTCACAGGACCCAAGAGAAGTAAGATATTTCTGCCTTGTCCACTCCAAAGCTGCCTCCATACTAACTGCAGATTTACCATCCAGCCAGGCATCCACATTTTCTTCTGCATTTTCAGCTAGATCTGCATTTTTCTCCTTTAATTCCTCTCGATCCTTAGCATATTCAAGCATAATTGCAGCATAGTCTTTGTTTGGCAGATGAGAAGTCACAAAATGCTGAGCAATGTGATAGAATCCCTCTAATTGATCTCCATATAACTCCTTTAGTTTCTCATCAGAAAGTGACCCACCAAGAGATGATGGTCCTGAATCCCTGTCATGTTGCACAGGTTCCAGCCATTGTGACAAAGAGTGAGAGCTAGGGCCACTTGTTACAGTGGTCCCCTCAGTGTCTATTTCCTCATCCAATTTCTCAGATGATTCTCTAGACACTGGATGGATAGGTAATTTCTCCTGCGGAGACAGTCTTTGAATGACTGGAGAGTGTCCAGGGGATGCCATTTGCATGGTGTGAAGGTCCCCCAGATTTCCCAATGTCTGTATAGACACTTGGCTATTGAATGCCTGAGCCCCCACAGAGTCTGAAGTAAAAACTCCTGAAACCTCTGTGGTTTTGATGGTGTCATCAGGATATGCCTCAGCATGCATTCCCTCACCATCTAAATGTATTTCCTGAGTGGTGAGCAAGGTGTCATGCACCAAGTCACTTGAATGGGGC
>QRFB01002456.1:4040-38919 GCA_008931105.1 Oenanthe javanica
ACCCAAACTAGTTTGGGTCCTTTCTTTGAAAACTTGTTAATTTTTGCAGCAGAAGTTCTTTTATCAGAGTTAGTGTTAACAGAGTTTACAGAAACAAAGTTTGCATTCACAGAGTTTGTACTGTTAGAGTTTACACTCCTTTTATCAGACTTTATCACATATATTTGCTTGACAGTATGTTTTGGAGAATNTACTGTTAGAGTTTACACTCCTTTTATCAGACTTTATCACATATATTTGCTTGACAGATTGTTTTAGAGAAATATTTATTTGAGGATGTGGTTTATAAAAACTATAATACAAATTATGATATTCTTTGCAAGTATAAATTTAATGACTCATACTACCACAATGAAAACAGGGATTATATCTTGATTGTTTTCTAGCCTCAAAATTGCATTTTTTAGACTCTTTCATTTTCTTTTGTTTGCAGTCTATAACAAGGTGATTTGAATTACCACAAGTAAATCATGTTTTCCTAGAAGCATCAGTGATATTCATGTAGTTATTCTCCTTAGTAATTCCTACTTTTCCATTCCTATTTCTTTTAGGTTTAGCTTTATTAGTGACTTCCTTCAACTTTTCCTTAAGTTGCTTCTGTGAAAGTAACCCTGTATTTATCTGTTTAGGTTCTGACACACTATTGTTTTTAGAGAATTCAGTAGAAATTTCCTTATTATCACTAGCCCTAACAAATTTCACAGGTTTATTTAATATTCCTTTTATGTATGATTTAGTGTGTGTTTCATATTCATAGCCTAAAGCAGAAGTCCAATTCTTATTAGTCAGCATTTATTGGACTCTCTTTCCAGAGTTTGTCCAAACTCTGAAAGTTTCTTTTTATTTTGTTATTTCATATTTTAGGTATTCAACTTGAATTTTCAACTGTGTTTGCATGTGAATAGCATTATCAAAGTCTTTCTTAATTTTTAATATATCAGAGTTTTCAGATTCAAGCATGTTATTCCTAGCAGTCATAGTTTGTATTTCATATTTTAATCTTTCATTTTCTGAAGTCTGTGACTTAAAACTGACATGCAAAGATCTAAGAAAAGATTTTAATTCACAGATATAATCAGTTTGAAAATTAAAGACAGAGTCTGGTACCTTATCAGAGTTTGGAGAGTCAGTGTTTGTCATGAGTGCATAATTTATTTCTTGTTCAGAATCTGAGGAATCCATCCGGTCTTTCTTTGAAGTGATTAAAGATTTTCCTGATTCCTTACTTCTGCATTCAGTAGCAAAGTGCCCCATCTTATTACACTTATAACACTTAATCTTTGACTTATCAGTAGTATTTGATCTCTCATCTCTATCTTCTCTTTTCTTGAACCTGTCTTTCTTTTCTGACTCACCATGCTTCTTCTGAAAATTTGCTTGCTTCTTATACTTTCTGTATTTCATCTTTTTAAATCCCTTAACAATCATAACAACCATCTCCATCATATTAGAATATATGAAGTCATCAGAGTTTGCTTCAGAGTTTGTTTCAAACTCTGATTCACTACCTTCTTGGATCACTACTTCTTTCCCTTTCCTTGTTGAAGCCTTAAACACCTTTTCTTTTGGTTCTTCAATTTTGTCTTCAATATTCAAAGCAATAGATCTTGACTTGCTGCTCTTCCTGTTTCTTCTTTGTTGTAACTCCATATCATGAGTTTTCAATTTGCCATAGACTTCATTTAAATAAGCCCTGTCTCTAATTAAAGATGTCTGTAGATCCCATTCTTCTGGAAGAGCCCTTAAAAATTTAGTGTTAGAATCTTCATTATCATATAATTTGTCTACCAAGGCTAAGTTGTTTCACAAGGTTAAAAATTTGTCATAAATATCTGTGAGAGATTCATTCTGCTTAGCCTCAAAATATTCATACTCTTGTATGAGGACATATTTCCTATTTTTCTTGATTTCCCTTATTCCTTGACATTGAACTTCAAGAGCATCCCAGATTTATTTTGCAGTTTTGCATGCTATTACCATGTTGGACATTACAGAATCAAGACTATTGTGTAATATGTTTCTTACCTTAGCATCTTTGAGGACTTCTTGTTTTTCCTCATTAGTCCACTCCTTCTTGTCTTTAAGAGTATAGTATTCAGGAATTTGTCTTCCTTTCACAATAGTTGCAGGTACCAGTTTTGTTGGTAGATACTGGGCTTCATTGATTCTGTCCAAATAATCAGGGTCTGTAGCTTCTAGGAACATCAACATCTTTACCCTCCATGTGGGGTACTCAACTTTCTTCAAGATAGAAATTCTTATGCTCTCATACTTGTTTCTAGACATGATTTATGATCTAACAGTTGAATTTAAATTGCGTGCTTTGATACCAATTGTTTGCTCAGATAAGTAAGCTATTACAGAAGGGGGGTTGAATGTAATAGTACCAGTAAATCGATTAAGAACACAAGTATGTAAAAGGTGAATACTGTTCTGTATTAAAGATAATGAATTGGTTACAAAAACTCTCTCAAGAAGTTCTTTGTTCTCAAGAGCTGTTAGGTTATGAATAACATGATTTGCAAAGATATTCTGATATTAACCTATGCATGTGTTTATATAGACACAGTTACAATTTAATTACAAATCAGATTAGAAATAGAACAGCTGTACATAAGGAAATAAACTTGCATTAGGATTCCTTCTTACTATCATATTCAGACTCTAATTCGAATTGCTTCTTGATAAACTCTGATAATAAACTCTGTCGGGTGTTATTCTCTGATAGAGTATTCTCTGTTAGAGTAAACTCTGTCCGACAGCTCCATAAATTCTGATGATGTCAGCAGTGTAAACTCTGATTTGTATTCTCTGACAGCCATCAGTGTTTGTTTCCTAACATTTATCCTAAAAAATGGTTTCATTAAAGGTAAAATTGATCCTACATTATTTCTTAAATTTGATGGTAAAGATATTATTGTTATTCAAATTTATACAGAAGATAATATTTTTGGATCTACTAATGATGTTATGTATAAGTTGTTTTCTAAGTGTATGCACAGTGAATTTGACATGAGCATGATGGAGGAACTCAATTATTTCTTGGGTCTCCAAGTCAAGCAAACCAATGACTGCATCAATCCAAATATATCAAGAATCTACTCAAAAGATTTGGTTTTGATAATTTTAAGCCGAAATCAACACTTATGAGTCAAGCCAGCAAGCTAACAACAGATGATAAAGGTATAGATGTTGATGTTCGAAAGCATAGAGGTATGATTGGTAGTTTATTATATCCTATAGCCTTTAGACCTGACATTATGTATATTGTATGTGTTTGTACAAGATTTCAATGTAAGCCTAAAGAGTCTCATTATAATGCTATTAAAAGAATCTTTAAATACTTAAGTGGTACTATAAATTTGGCTTTATTTTATCCTATCACAAATGAATTTGATCTTGTTGGGTATAATGATGTAGATTATGCAGGTAGTCAATGTGACAACCCGGATATTTTAAAAAATTTAGTTTTATTATTTAAATATTTTATTGGTTTTCTCAAAAGAGGAGGAATAAAATTTTTATATTTTATTCTAGTTGGATGCACTTCCATATTTTTATTATTATTTTAGTAATCATATCAGTTCAGTTTAAAATTTTGTTATGTTATTTTACTGATCAGGTCAGTATCTCGAGTCGGTATTTTTCTTTGGGTAAAAATTTTATTTGCATAAATTATTTGAATATTCAAAATTTAGTATTTTTATATTTTTGAATATTCGAAATATTTAAATATTTTGAAAATTTATTATTTTTAATTCGTTTTAGAAATAATAAAATTTATATTTTCCTTATAGAATATTTTTATAAATTTTGAGATTATTTAGAGATTAATCGTGTATTAAAATGATTTTNTTTTATAAATTTTGAGATTATTTAGAATTATTTAGAGATTAAAATGATTTTTAGAAATATATTTTAGATTTTATAAAAATTTTGTTTTAAAAAGAAAAAAAAAAAGAAATTATATGTATATATTTATCCTAATCTACCCGACCCACCCCCCATTTCCTAAAATCTACCCTGTACGAGCCACCCCCAGTTTCCCCAAAACCCAAGTACCCTATGCCAAATTTTCCTCAACCCTCACCCCTATTTTATTACTTCCTCCTCCGATGTTCTCTAAACCGGGCAACTGCTCTCTTTTTTTTCTTTTTGTTGGGCGCACAAAACCACCCCGTTTTGTACCAACAAGCAACAGTCGCACACCATCCCCCTTTTCTTTATCGTATGCTCATGCGGTCCTCTATTTCTTTAGACGGTACGTATATATATTTCTTTTAAAGTTTTAAAAATTCATATGTTACAAATCATATATCCAATATTCAATATCCATATATATAAATGACCAGCACTTTAAGACCTACGCATAGATATAACTTTGGTTAAGTTTTGAGAAGATTATTTTCTGGACAGGTTTTCCTTTTTAATTTATTTTGGAGTCTAGAAAGGTGATTTGATGATGGTGATCAAGCTAGGAGACAGTACAACACGTGTATATGCATGGGTATTAATCTCGGATTTTTCTGGACATATTCTCTGGTCATCAGAAAAGACTCGTGGGGTGTCCGTAATTGATCTTTTGGTAAGACTTTTATGATCCTAACTTGACGCTTGTAAATATTCGGGCATGTTAGTTTATATATATTAATTTCATAATTTTTAGGGATTATTTTTATACTCCGTAAAGTTCCATGTTGACCAGATTTTTGGGTTTAGGTGACCGTGTTTCTTGTTTCTGACAATTTTATGTGTATAGGTATAATCTATTTGGTGGTTTAAATTTGTTAGTTTTATTTTAGTATAGTTGAATTGTATTGTTTGGGATTGATTTTGAGGGGCTGTGATCCCGGGAAAAGTTCATTTTACAAAGACCTTATTACGAAATTTTTTTCTTATAATATAGTATTTATTTTAGATTTCAATTATTATTTGATTAAAAATATTAAGTAGTTAATTATTTTGAAAAATAGTTTATTTAAAAATGATTATTAATTAATTAATTTGAATAATCAATTGATTTAATTATTAATTGGTTTATTCTTATTAATTAAATATTAATTGATCTGTTTGTCCATTTTAAACGAAATAAATATCTCTATCATCAGAAAAATAATCCGGAGGTTATAAAAATAGTTTTAAATTTTAAATTTCCTTACAAACCCGAAATAAATATTTTACGAGACATTTTTAGTGATCCATTTCGAGTCTAGAAATATTTTTAAAATATTTAACGTTATGTTTAACTGTTTAATTTAATAACGTCATCGAGGGTTGACGTTATAAGTTTTAATGTATGAATTAGAATTGTTAGTTTTATTCCTTTTTGTTCGAGGATTAAATGTTTATTTATATTTGAGTCTCGAAGATTAATTGTTTATTTATATGTGAGTCTCGAGGATTATTTGTTTATTTATATGTGAGTCTCGAGGATTAATTGTTTATTTATATTCGAGTCTCGAAGATTAATTATTTATTTATATTCGAGTCTCTGGGATTAATTGCTTATTTATATTCGAGTCTCGAGGATTAATTACTTATTTATATTCGGGTCTCGAGGATTAATTGTTGTTTTATAATCGAGTCTCGAGGGTTAACTGGTTGTTTGAGAATTAGTTAATAGTTGAGTTTATATTTTTATTTATTGGTTATTGGGTTTGATGTGAGTTTTCTTGTTAATAGGAATATGTCTGAGATAAGTATATAAATATAATTGAGTTATAAACACTCGTAGAATATAGCGAGGTACTTCAAGGATTAAAGTACCGTATTATATTTGACTATAGATGTAGAGGTGCGCACTTGATCTCAATAGTTCAGACTCGTAACAACCGCAGGAGCGTCAGATTAAAGAATTATTAAAATGTGATACCGTGAGACGGACAGTGTAATCGACCCATTCCAGCTTAGGGCCGCATCTATATCAGGCAAGTATTTCTTCTTTGATCCTCTTAAACACTTTTGTTTTACTGTTTCAATTATTCATATCATGATAAATAGTTATTGTTCAGAGCTATTTATGATTCCTATTTTATTCTGTACATCAGAGTTACTTGTTATTCGTACTCTGTTTTATTGCGCAGCAGAGCTACTTGTTATTGCAAGTATTTTCTCCTTTATCATCTTAAACACTTTTATTTTCTGTTTTATTTATTCATATCATGACAAATAGCTATTGTTCAGAGTTATTTGTGAATCTTAAATTTTTATTGCGAAACATAATTATTTAATATTAGTACTTTCGATATTTGAAAGTTGATTTAAATAAACATATCATATCCTGTTTTATCGAAAAATGATATTATTACGAAAAGTGAAGGATTATGATATTTGTTTAAGCAACCTAAACATTCTGGATTGCTTGGTCGGATTGGACGATTGCGCAGTGACCGGTAGTGGATGGAGCCTGGTCCTGTGTGTTGCGTAGTGGCCGGTAGCGGATGGAGCTTGGTCCTACGTGTTATATATTAGGCCAAGTGTGCCTAGGGTACCCGATATGATTTGTTGGACTTATACGGATGGGTATAGGTCTGTACTATATTCCTTTCTGATCAGGGGGATATGAGTATGAATGTCCAAATCCAATCTGCCCGTTTGGCTATGATGAAATGTGATTATCAATTAGCTGTTTTGTAATATAGCTATTGATGTGATTATTACGAGATGTTTTGATATAAACTATGAGTTATTTACTGATCGATTTTCATTATAAACTGATTTACATTGTTGTTCTTTATTTTGATTCATATATCCTGGTTTTATTTAAAATATTTATTATATACTTGCTGAGCATTTCTTTGGCTTACTCTTACTTTTTATCTAAATTCTGCCAGACTGTCAGTTTGAGCCATTCCAACAGTTTTAGCAGGTGTAACGAGAGACAAGTGTGGGGACCGCTCGCTTCTCGGGCCTCCCAGGTATTTAGTTGTTTACAGTTTTACTATAGATAGAAAGTGTAATAAAATGAATTTAGACTTAAAAACTTATTTAAACTTATGGATTTGAGTTTGTGGATTAGTAGTGGGCTTGTAATAAAGTATTTGGATTTACTCTTAGTTTCAACTGCTTAATTTCATACTATAACCTGTTAGCGATCCTTAGTTGTTGGCGGGGTCACTACGCCTCTAATTCATTATTTTATTATATTTTATTGTTGATTGGTTGGTGACCCCCAAATCTAGACCCCGGGTTTGGAGGGCATCACAGTCAAACTGATAGAAAGAGTAAAAGTGGTGTTTGTGCATTTTTAGGACAGAGTTTGGTGTTTTGGTAATGAAAGAAACAAACTTATGTTGCTCTATCAACAACGGAGGGGGAGTACTTGGTAGCTGGCAGCTGTTGCTCTCAAATGTTATGGATGATACAAACACTCAGAGACTTTAGAATTAAATGTGGAAGAATTCCAACTTATTGTGACAACACAAGTGCTATCAATATTTCAGAAAATCTAATGAATCACTCAAGAACCAATCATATTGATGTTAGACACTATTCCTTGAGAGATAATGTGGCAAAGGGGAAGATCAAGCTGTTATTTGTTTTTACTGAATACCAGCTAGCTGAAATTTTCACAAAGTAACTGACGGAGGAGAGATTTTCAATTATATGTAGGAACTAGACATATGTAATATATAGTCAGCAAGCTGACTTCAAGTTTTTTATACATCTCATCTTACTAATTGATTTGATTTATATATATGTTTTATCTGATTTAATTTGTTTATAATTAGAGTTTATCATTAGATATATTCACATATTGTTTGATGTGTAGGAGTTTGGTAAAATCCTACTTACTTGTTATCTGTGCGCATATGTGCAAACTTTTAGATAAGTCATAATTTTATTTTTTTTAATTTAAATTGTGGTAACTGTTCGGTTAATTTTTTTAGATATATATTTAGTTTAAATTGGTAAATAGCTATTACGTGATATATGCTTTATTAGTTGTCATTTTTTTAAAATGTTTAATTTATTTAGGGGGAGGGCTTTAGCTATTTTTTATCCAAATAATACTCCTCTTAAAATATTTAAAATTAGTATGGTTAAGGCTTTTCATTCACATCTCTTCAGCTATCTATATTCTCGCCCCCAAATCCGCACTTGGCTCTTAGGGTTAATCTTCAACAAATAGATTCTCTCTATCAGTATATCAGTATCAAACTTCAAAGTCATCAGGTAAACTCGCAAGATGAAGGCTACTAGTGCACTTGAAGCGTCTCATGAGAACAAAAATAAGAAAAAGCTGATTGATGAGGATGATG
This sequence comes from Oenanthe javanica, assembly GCA_008931105.1. Lineage (NCBI taxonomy): Eukaryota > Viridiplantae > Streptophyta > Magnoliopsida > Apiales > Apiaceae > Oenanthe > Oenanthe javanica. Next base: position 12,302 of record QRFB01002456.1, read on the forward strand.
AGATGGGTCCGGAACCGGTGAACATGGATAGTGGTGATGAGGTTTCTGGTAATCGTGAAGGGTCAGACTCAAAGCGTGTGAAGTGGTGCCTTAAGTTTGTTTCTGAGTATTTGGAGACTTGCTACAGAACCCTAGACCTTCTCAATCGCAAGATCATCTTTTCCCTTTCTTTGGCTAGTAAGGCTTTCCATTTGTGTGGGTCAGTTAAGTTGTTTAATCAATTAGGGTTTGAGTCATTTTTGGTTGACATGCCTAAGGAATGTTATCCTGATTATGTTCAAGAATTTTATGCCAATTTAACTAGGGATAAATTTATTAATTGCATGTCATTTGTTCATGATAAGAAAATTATGTTGAATTTTCATGTGTTAAACTCTATTTTGTGTATCCAGGATCCATCAAATGTTTCAATTTTTACTAATAAGGGTCCGATTCAGTTGGATGATTTTACTGGTTTAGATCAGTTAGAAGTTTATCGAGGTGTGTCTAGAATGCTTGATTTTTGTTGTCTAACAACATCATCAGTCACCCCCATAGCTCACTTGTTGTTTAAGATTTGTGTTGCAAATATTTGTCCTAGGTTGGGAAGTAGGTCCAACTTTAGTTGTCAGGACTTAATTGTTGTTACAATATTGTTGTCTGGTTGGAAGTTTGATTTGGCTGAATTAATAATTAAGAATATGATGGATGTTTTTGAGGAAAATCAGACTACATGTCTTCCTTATGGGTTGTTACTTACCAGGGTGTGATTGGTATGGTGTTGAATTGAAAGAGGTTGATAAGCTGGTGGTGAAGGAATTTTTTGATGTGAATAGTTTAGCTCAGTCACATTTGGAAGTTGAAAAAGATGGTACTTTGATCAAAGTTGAGATGCCTACATCCTTTGCTAGCCCAATGATTGGATCAGCTATTGGTGTTTATAATTCTAAGTTTGAAGAATTTTCACAGGAAGTGAGGGAGAATTTTCAGAAGCTGTTTCACAGGATGGGTTTAGTTGTTGATGAGGTTAAATTCCTCAGTGAAGTTGTGTTCAGACTCTGGGGTTCATCCAGCTCCTTGTACTACTTTTGCGGATGTGATTCATCAGAATTAGAATGTTCTAGCTGAAGCTACTGCTAAGAGTGTTGAACATATAGTAAATCAAGTCAAGGAAGCTGCAAAGAATGTTGCTACAGCTGACAAGTTAGAGGAGATTGCATATAGAGTTAACCTGGATGATTTCTAAAATACATTTTTAATGATTAAGGGTGAGTATTTTTGGAGAATATGGCTGGGTTGGGATAGTTTCTTTTTAAGTTTTTAAATGTTCAAGCATGCTAGACTTGTTTTAATATTTTGCTGGTTGTGTGGTTTGAATATTTTGTGATACTTGATTATTTTGGATGATTATTGTTGGTTACATACTGGTATGCATGTTTTTAAAGTTTTATGCTATGAATGCTATTTGGTTAAATATCTATCTGTTGACTATTAACATATTATATTGTGTTATTACAATTTTATATCATGTATTTATAGGATTGCAGGAATTTAGGGGGAGTTTATATCCTCCTAAATTAATTTTGTGTAATCATCAAAAAGGGGGAGATTGAAACCCTTTTCGATTTTCATAAAATCTGTTAGCAAGCTGATAAGCTTGTGATGATAACATCTTAATACATGCAGCATAATGTGGTCGTTTGGGGCTCTTTAAACATAAAATAAGTTACTTATTTCATATATTTTTTTTACATATTTTCATATTTTTTTAAAGATAAATATTTGTTTTAGAATTTTAAAACCAAATATTATTTTTAAAATAAAAAATAAACTACTTATTTTCAGAAAAAGTACATACATACCTACTTTTTCTGGAAATAAGGGCTTATTTTCAGGAAAAAAAAGGGCAGCCAAACACCCCTAATATTAGAACAACTAGCTATTTTATATCATCATAAGCTTATCATCTTGCTAACAGAGATCATTAAAATCCAAAAGGATTTCAATCTTCCCCTTTTTCATGATTACACAAAATTAATTCAGGAGAATATAAACTCCCCCTAAATTCCTGCAATCACGTAAACACATGATATAAAACTGTAAAAATAGAATATAATATGCTAAGATTTAACAAGCTAAGTTTGAGAAAATAGGACATCCCATCAAACTGTTACTGGGAGCGCAAAAACTTTTTGGATATACATGGAAGTCCAATTTTCAAGGTGATACTTTAGGAGCTTTACATGTACGAGTTTCCGTATAATAAAATATCTGGTGTTATTTCTCAATGTTTTACATTTTCTGTACTGCATTGAATATCTTAGCTAGTTGATAGTGAACTGTAATTGAATTTAGCTAGTGACAGGTTAATAACCTGGTAATATTTAAAATTGGTCATTGTTAGCCATAACACCTATTCACCCCCTGTAGGTGTGCATTTTCAATTGTTGGACTTTCTCTAATAAATTGTAATACAAGATTGATGTTATTTTTATAAATATGAAGGGATGATTTTTATTATCACGAAATTCTATTCATCTTTCCTGTTAAAATAATTTATAATCTTAGGTAAATTGGTGAGAGAAAATTTTGAACCTTTTTTCTCCGCCAAATTACATGAAATAAGGGTGAAGGCCCAAAATAAATAATTTTTAAAAGAGGCTGACCAATGTACCTGTAGGTGGTCTTGAAGGTCAAAAATACCGACGAGATACGCTACTCTCACTAACGTCTCAACATGTTACGCAGAAAACAAGTGTCGTATCAGCAACGTACTCACAAACGTATCAAATTGATACGCCTCAGCCGTAAGCGTATGTAAGAAGACACAGATAAATGTGGCGTGTCTCCATATGATTACATGATATGCTTCTCTCAATTGGATCTCCACCGGATACGCGAATATGTAAGGCGGATATCAACACACACTCCTCGTTCACTACTCAATTGCACTAACCTCCTTTCAATTTATCAGAGGTAATCTTAATCTCCCTTAATTTTATTATACATACATACATATATATAATTATACACACACATCTTGAAATTCACCACCTTAATTTGCGTGCATTACATATATCTACGTAACATACACGATCATTCCTATGCTAGATAGATTCATCCCTCTTTTTATCTATTAATTACTCATTATAGATATATGATATGTATATATACACACACTGTACCCAATTATATATATGTTTATGTGTGTGTTAAAATAGTGAATATTGTTATATAATACAAGTGTATTCATATGTATGGGTTTTTAATCCTTTTTTTTTTTTTGGAAACTATCATGTTGTTATATGTAGTACATGTGTTAGTTTTATCTAAAGTGGGGTATAATTTGATATTATAGTGATGCGTTACTGACGCATACAACAGGTATTTAGGGTCACTCTATCACTAAAATGTATATTGGGCCAATGTAAATTAGAAAACATGGATTTTGGTCATTTTCTCGTGAAATAACATATTTATATATAATTGAAAAATCCTAGCCGAATTATTTTTTTCCATCATATCCAATTATTGATATTGTTATTTTGGGACAACCTTTTCAATTTCTTTACATTTTAAATTTTAAAAGTGAATAAATTTCTTTCCATCACTATTATTCTTTTCATTTTTAACCTTATGTTCAGTCAAATATAAATATTTGATGGAACCGTGAAAATAAAGGATTTTAAAAGGTAAATCTTAGAATATCTCCGAGAGTACTCACCATTTAGTTAAAATAATGATATGACACTCTTTTACATAACATTAATAATTTTTCAAACTCCAACCCTTGCTCCAGTTAACAAAAAATTTACCTAACTACTTTTCCATCCTCAAGATTTAACTCATATCTATAAATTATAAGTAATATCTAAAACTTATCATATCCGTTCATATCATGACACATGGTCAATCTTATGTGCCCTTATGTATATTTATTTATTTAAATAATTATAAAATATTATCTTTAAAAATATAAACATTTTATATAATTAATTAATTAAAAAAAATTCTTACTTAATTTTATTAAAATTGGAATTATATAAATATATTCATATACAATAAATTACTAAAATTTTAGTTTAACATTCTAAATATATGATTACATACTTACGATCAATCAATGTTAATATTAATAAATTTTATTTTTATTGAAAAATTATTATTTAAAATAGAATTATTTTCAAATTATAACTAACCATTATACTTATTATACTATATTATATCAGTTAATTAATTATTTAAAATAATAATAAAATATTATTTTTGAAAATAGCCAACTATTATTATAACTAATAGTACTACTGTAATAAAACTTCTTACAGATTCTAATCATATTTTATTTAACAATTTTAACTAATTTCATTCAAGATGTTCTTAGGTCCATTTAAACATCATATCATGTATAAATCGTAGGCTAAATGTACACGAAATGCACATAGATTTATATAAACGTATTATTCGGAGCTAGCTAGCTAGTCTGAAAAAGGTCTGCAGAGATCTAGCAAAAATTGTACTAGAAGTAGTCAAGTATGAATTATATTATTACATGTTCGAACAATTTCACGTCAAACCTTTGTAAAAGAGAATCAAATCAATGGAGTTGTAATTACTGCTGCAGTGCTGCAATTATGTCGGCTTTTCAAGAAGCATAAGTACACTCTAAATTAATTTTACTGCAAAAAATATAGAGAATATCTCTCTACACTGTTTTGTTAGTAATGCGCACAAGCAGAATTAATTGAGTATTCTGAGAGAAGTAACCTTATTTGACCCATTGGATAAAAAGCCGCACCCAAAGTTATGGGTGTTCAGGAATTAAAAAAATCGAAATTAAAATTTTAAATAATACTCCCTATGTTTGGAAATCAATGATATTTCGATTTTTTGACACACATTTTTAGCAAGTTTTAACTACAAGGTTAATTATTATTTTTAAAATTTTCTGTTTATGAATAAAAATATTAAACTAACACTTTTATTAAAAAAAATTAAAAATAATAATTTTAACTATGCACTCAAAACTTCTAGAGATGTGTTTTGAAAAATTCAAACGTCAATTAATTATTTCTAAACAGAGGGAATAATTTTTACCAATGTCTTCCTATTTATGAGGGCTCAACATTCGATGAATTTGGTTTAAAAAATCAAAAATTGAACTTTTAATTTTTTACGAATCCAATCGAATCGAATGAAAATTTCTTATAAACCAAAATTTTAAAAATATATATTATATTATTAATTTATTAATTTATTAATTTTAATATTAAATTTTATTAATAAATTTATTAAAATAAATAATAATTAAAATAAAATAAAATATAAACCATCAATTTAAATATTAAAATTTAATTTTCAATCTCAATTTGTATTTACTTAATGATGCTACAAATCTCCATCAAAGTGAAGTGGTTATTTATTATTGAACAGAAGCGAGGAGTGAAGGCTAGCATGTGGCAAATACCCAAACTTATGCTTGACTAAGCCTCGGGCTCTAACTGTGTGCATGTTGAAGAATGAGCCGGCGACTCGTAGACCTGTTGAAGAATGAGCCGGCGACTCGTAGACATTGGCTGCGAGAATGGCATTGATGCTAGGCTAAGGAATCCCCTTGGGATGCCATGAACCGCTACCGTAGATCTTTCTTCCCTCTCTGTAAGAGTCGAGTTTTCCCCTCCATGCACTACTTTTTAAGCATGAGTCCCATTTCGTCAACAATTGCCGAAAGCCTGTTTGCCGCATCCACATATCCATTAATTAAATCATCAATATATATAAATATAAACACACACATATATTAAATATAAAATTCGATGAGTTCGATTTCAAACGAATTTTTTTGATTAGAAATAGAATTGGACAGAAATTTATTTCGATTTGAACCGATTAAACCAAGCATTGAACTGACTGAATTTTTAAAAAATTAAAACCGAACCAAACTGAAATTCTATGTTTCGATTCAATTTTTAGGTTTTGATTCGATTTTACTCACCCTACTATTTACTTTGTTCGATACTTACTTTAATATATATTTTTTCAAAAATTTTATTTTACATTTTGAATTTAAATTCGGTTTAAGGTTGCACACTTTTAATAGAAAAATAACAAAATATTATTAAAATTAAGGAATAATTTTATAAAAATTTATAAGAAGTATAATGAAATTTGTGAATGCCCTTAGAGGGGGTGAATAGGTGATTTAGCAGATTATATCCAATTTTAAATATTACCAAGCCGGTATATCTGACTGTAATGTGGACAGTCTGCTATGCCTTATGAAACTAGCTTACTGTTTTCAATCTGTAAATAATTATAGCTTGCTAGAATGAATGCAATGCATAAAACAGTTAAAAATAATATGTAAATGAGGCACATAACGTTTAGCCAAGTTCAACCCCTATGTCAAATGGTCTACGTCCTGGTCTCTTACCAACCTGGTAAGAGAATATATTATTAATCAATAATCAACCAATTACAAGAGTAATAATATATCTCCATGTTCTCAATCAATACAGTGACTTGCTACAATCTCAGCAATCCTGAGCAGAATGATTCCAGCTTGCTATTATTCTCTGCCTTGCAATCCGTTCTTAAACCTTGAATTCCTCGAGTCCCACTCTTGAATCATTCTGTTGCTCGAACCCTTTGTCTTGTAGAAACAATATAACTGAATTCAAAAGCTCCCTTGTTCAACACCTAGAACCCTTGCCACTTAGCGATTACAAATACACTTTGAATCAATACAAGAAATGAAAGTGTTTACAACTCAAACTACATTCTGTAAATATCAAATCTTTAATATAGAACTAAACTCAGATTTAGAGAAAGGAGAATAAAGCTTTTCAGAATACGAGTTGTAGAGTATTGGTGTGTCACACCGAATGAAAGCTTTTCCATGTTATATACTAAAAGTATACAACGACTCTTTGAAATAAATTAGGAAACAAAAGATTGTGAGACCAGAAAATATTTCAAAGGCATAATTATAGGAGTAGATATAAAATCGAATTTGAATTCCTCCTATAATTATTCATACGATAGGATAGTAGTTGTAGTTAAAAATGGAAAGAGAAATCAAATCAACTAGTTCCTAAAGTTTTCGAAAACATTTTTAATATATGAGCTTAGAATTATATTAAAAACGTAATATTTTAGTGAATGTACAATTAAATTAATCATACACAAAATATAATTATGTTGTGCAAACGCAGAAAGAATTCTGCTCTCTATAGGATTCTATTTCAGCAAGTTATTCTAATCAGACAATAAACTGTTATGATGTTATAAATAAATCTTGTAAAATAGAGTTAGTACATGCGATACAGTAGTCTATAATAATGTAACACACATAAGTAACAGATGTACATTATCACAAGGATTCTAGCCTACTCAACTTGTATGATCATCAAAATCCTGAGGGTTACAATCTCCCCCTTTTTGATAATTACACACTTGTTTCAGAAGGCTAAAATTCTCCCCCTAAATCTAATATTCCTGCATAAAAGATTAGTATTGCATGGCATATAAATTTTATCCAAGTACTAACAAATGCACAATTAGCAGATAAAAAATAGTATCATAATTTGCCAAACTTGGAATAAATATCCAGAATACTAAATTTAACATCTAAGCTTTGGTTAACCAGCCAAAGCAACACATAATAATTATCCAAACACAGAAGCAAACATAGTACTTAGCAACAAAACTAACATGTTTATCATGCTTTCATAAAAGCTTAAAAACCATCACAGTCCTAAACTCTTAAATTCTCCCCCTTAATTATCAAAAAGAGAATCTATAGTAGAGCATTTGTCATTGTCCTTAGCAGCATTAGGTTGAACACCAGCAGCATCAACAGTGATAGTATTCTTCACAGTACTTGAAGCTGGAGCAACAGTAGAAACATACTTAGTGATAACTTATGCCACCATCTCTTTCAACACCTTGACTTCACTTCTGAGCTCCACCATGTCTTTCTTGATGTCAAAGATAGCATCAAACAGTGTTGAGCCTAAGTCCTTGAAGGAATTCGGGTAGCTAGAACAAGTCTCTTGCATAACAGTAGCATCAGTAGTGGGAATATTTGCTATTGTACCATCTTCAAGCATCTGTAGGCTGGACTGAGCCAAATTCACATATTCAAAGTTGTTTGTGATCTCAACCCTGTCTCTATCATCCAACTTCACATTAACAAACTTAAACACCTCAATCAGAAACAACCCATAAGGCAAACCTGCCTTCTTCTTCTTAAGAGCAACCATCATAGTTTCAGGATTAAACTAGCACAGTCAAACTTCTTGCCAGACAGAATCATGGAACACATAAGTAAATCTTGACATGACAAAATAGACCTGTTACCAACTTTAAGACATATATTTGACCTACATATCTTGAACACCAAATGAGCTAGTGGTTTAAGAACTGCAATATTAGGCAAATTAGTGTCTAGATTGTCCTTATCATCTCTAACCAACCTATGTTGGGCCATCTTATTCAAATCATCAAACTCTAACACACCTTTTCTTAGTCCATGGAATAAAATCAATATCAAAAAGACTCTTAAACTTGACCATTCCATTTAACACAGTAGAGTTCAAACAAATATATTTACCACGAACATCACTAACATACAGGTCATCATTCTCAATGTACAAATTAGCGTAAAACTCTTGAACTAGGGCTGGGTAGCATGCATTGGGTAATTCAAGTATAAATAAGATACCAACAACATCAAACAAATCAACAACTTGAGATTTCTGAGCCAGATCTATAGACAGAGTCTTACCAAAAATTATCGATCTGTGACCAATGTTAAAATAGCAAGACTCAAAAAACTTGGAAGTGAGCTTCACAGCAATCCTTGCTTTCTTCATCAGTGGCGACCGAGACACACCATCTCCAGACAGGTTATCATCACTAGCCTCATCTATTAAATCGATTTCATCCTCAATATCGACATCCATCATAACCGGTTCCTCAATGATATTCTTACCCTTCTTTTTCGAAACTATAACGAGGGTCTTTTGTTGAGTATTCGCCATTAGGATTTTGAAGAGAGGGAGTTTGAGAGAAAATTTGGTAAAGTAAGATGTGAGGCGTGTGACCGATAGAGTTTTCAAAATATTGTATATATCAAATTGATAGCCAAAAGTCCAGGAAATGCGAAGAGTCCTCGAAATTATCCCATTTGTCGATAATTTTAAGGAAGTAATTTAGGAGTAGTAAAAAAAAATTATCTAGCCGTCCCCAATTATGTCATATATAGCATATAAATTCAAATTATGAATATAATCATGTTAAATAATTAAGACAAATAATAATTTGAATAAATCAAATTATTAATGTGATTGCATGTATATCAATTAAGCACATAATTTTAACATATAAATGGAAATGTAATGACTACCAAGACAATGAATATATATGTATATTTGCATGTAATTTTTGAAATTCAAATTTCAAATAAAACACACAAGTACAAAACAAATCATGACAGCTTGTTAAAGTACAATAAATATAAAACAAAAAGCTACGTACCAGAAAAGCTTGCTATTTATACATTGCGTATACCCAATTCTGTTTGAAGGATAATGAATCTTTTTTCAGGTAGAGGCTTTGTAAAAATATCAATCAGTTGATACTCAGTAGGTACATAGACCAGATTTATCTCACCTTGAGCCACATTGTCTCTCAAGAAATAATATCTCACATCAATATGTTTGGTTCTTGAATGTAGTACATGATTTTCTGAGATGTTTATTGTGCTTGTGTTGTCATAATAATTTGGAACTTTCTCACATTTGATTCCAAAATCCCTGAGTATTTGCATCATCCACAAAATTTGAGAACAACAGCTTCTAGCAGCTAGATATTCTGCCTCAGTTGTAGATAGAGCCACATAATTTTGCTTTTTGCTTTGCCAATACACTAAGCTTTGGTCAAGAAAATTACACACCCCACTTGTACTTTTTATGTTAGTTTGTAAACCTGCATAATCTACATCACTATACCCCATAAGATCAAATGTATTTGTGATAGGAAAGAACAAGCCATGAGAAATAGTTCCACTTAAATGTTTAAAAATTCTTTTAACAACATTCAAGTGAGATTCCTTGGAGTTAACTTGAAATCTAGTACAAACACATACACTATACATGATATCAAGTCTAAAGGCTGTTAAATAAAATAAGGATCGAATCATACCTCTATATTTTGTGATATACACACTTTTACCTGAATCATCTGAAAATAACTTGTTGTTTTGAGTCATTGGTGTAGATTTTGACTTATAGATTCAAATCCAAATCTTTTCAGTAGCTCTTTCACATATTTGGTTTGATGCACATAGATGCCATCCTTGGTTTGCTTGATTTAAAGACCCAAGAAGTAATTGAGTTCTCTCATCATGCTCATATCAAACTCACTGTGCATACACTTAGAAAACCACTCACAAAGTTCATCATTAGTAGATCCAAAAATAATATCATCTACATATATTTGGATTACTAATATATCAGCATTAAGAGATTTTATAAATATAATAGGATCGATTTTACCTCGTACAAAACCATTCTTAATGATGAACTTACTGAGCCTTTTGTACCATGATCTTGGGGCTTGTTTTAAGCCATAAAGAGCTTTCTTGAGCTTGTAGACATAATCTGGATATTGTTCATGTTCGAATCCAGGAGGTTATTTTACGTAAACTTTCACTTCCAACACCCCATTCAGAAATGCACTTTTGACATCCATCTGAAATAACTTGATCTTCTTGTAGCAAGCATAGGAAAGTAGCATTCCGATAGATTCCAAATGAGCAACAGGAGCATAAGTTTGATCAAAGTCGATTCCCTCTTGCTGGTTGTATCCTTGAGCCACTAATCTTGCTTTATTTCTAGTGACCACTCCTTCTTCATCAAGATTGTTTTTAAATACCCATTTTGTTTCAATAATTGATACATTCTTTGGAGGTTTGATCAATTCCCAAACATCACACCTTTAAAATTGGTTGAGTTCTTCTTATATGGTCATGTCCAATTTTCATCTTCGAGTGCTTCATGAACATTTTTGGGTTCCTCTTGAACTAGAAAAGCAGCATAAACACATAAATTTTCTTTTCCCCTCCTTGTCTTGATACCATCTGTAATATCACCAATTACTAATTCTGGTGGATGGTTCTTCATTGTTCTTGTTGACTTTGGCATATTGTATTGAGCTATTTCCTCTTGATCAACTCGAACAGGTACTAAAGTCTTCACAATAGGAGTTTATGTCCCTCCTAGATTCAGTTTTGATAGTTTGTCAATAACATCGTCAACTGAGACTTCAGTAACAACAGGCTAAGATGGAATTTCAGCTTGCTGGCTTTCTTGTTATGTTGTAGTAGATTCTGTGATAGCTTGCTCTATTGGGAGTTCAACTTGCTTGTTTCTAGACTCTGCAATAGCTTTCTTTCCATGCCTTTTATTGTCTTTATCACCTGCATTATCATCATCATCATCATCGTCCCTTGGAAGATTATTGTTTGGTTCTTTAAAGATAAAATCAATAGATTCTTCAACTACATGTTTCTTTAAATTATAAACACGATATGCACGACTAGTTAAAGAATAGCCAACAAAAATAGATTCATATGATTTGACATCGAATTTAATGTCTCTTTCAAAAATTTTAAGCATAAAACACTTGGATCCAAAAACCTTGAAGTGTCCAATGCTTGGTCTTTTATTCCTCAGCAGCTCATATGGGGTTTTGTTTAAAATAGGTCTTATGATCACTCAGTTCAGAACATAGCAGGCTGTATTGACTACTTCTGCCCAAAAGCTTCTTGGCAGCTTGCTTTCCTGCAATAATGTTCTGTTAGTCTCCTCTAATGACTTGTTCTTGCATTCCACAAATCCATTCTGTTATGGTGTCCTTAGAGCTGAGAATTCATGAGAAATTCCTCTTTCTTCACAATAAGTAATTAAGTCGTTTTGGAATTCTCCAAGTCTTGTTTTAAGTTTGTTTCATCCTACAAGTCTTGTTTTAAGTTTGTTTTCAAGCAACTTGATTAGTTTTTAAAACTCAATAAAAACATAATCTTTAGATTTAAGAAATAAAACCAAAGTAAACCTAGAGTAATCATCAACAATGACAAACCCATATTGTTTACCTCCCAAGCTTTTGTAGGCTTCTGGACTAAAAAGGTCTAGATGTAAGAGTTCAGAGGTTTCGAAGTAGATACCACCTTTTTAACCTTGTGAGTGCTTCTTATTTGCTTACCTAGTTGACATGTTGAGCATACATTAGTTTTAGCATACTTCAATTTAGCCAGCCCTCTTACTAGCTTCTTGCTTGACAACCTGTTTTGTAAATTCATGTGTGCATGGCCCAATCTTCTATGCCTTATGGATGGATCACTGTCTATAGCAGCTAAACAGTGGACTATTTTATACAAATCAAAGTTTAGTATATATATTTTTATCCCTTCTAGTAACTAGAGGAATTTGATTAGTATTAATAGTAAGAGTACATTTATCTTTATCAAACTCAACTTTATGTCCATCATCATGCAATTGAATTATACTAAACAAATTATATTTCAAACCTTTTACATATCAGACATTATTGATAGAAGTAGTATCATTTCCAACTTTGCCTTTACTAAGGATAAGAAGAGACTTGTTATCTCCAATAGTTACTCCTCCTCCTTTCTTAAGTTTGTGACTGATAAACTGTGATTTGTATCCACACATATTCCTAGTGCATCCGCTATCATTAATCCATTGTTTTGATTCGATCTTCGCGGCAAGACACATCTACAAAATAGACAGAACCAAAACTTAACATTTTGGTACCCAAATAAGTTTGGGTCCAGATTGGTTAGTAGCAAACATATAATAAGAATGTAAATAAGATTTCTTGATCCACTGTTGGACCACTTTAGGAGTTGGTTTCTTGATATTCTGCTAGATCCATTCAGGTAGACGGTTTTGTCTTTCTGGTGAGCTGGATTGTTGATACCCTTACTCTGGTAGGCTTTTTTTCTTTTCTGGTAAGCTGGTCTGTTGACAGCTACATTCTGGTAGGCGGTTTTGTCTTTCTGGTGAGTAGGTCTGATGATACCCTTACTCTAGTAGGCTCTTTTACTTTTCTGGTAAGCTGGTATGTTGACATCTATATTCTGGTAGGCTCCTTTGGAGGTATGAACTTTGCAATTATGAGTTAAGTGGCCTTTTTCTCCACATCTATTGCACTTGTTCCAGGGAATAACATATTTGTATAGTTTGTCTGTCTTCCCTTCATATTCATATTTAAGAGCTTTAGCCTTCTTGTTGAAGTTGAGACCAACTTCGTCTCTTTGTAAAGGAACATTAATGCTTTTCATCATGAACTTGAGACCATCCTCTCCTTGAATAAATGTCCCCATTCCTTTCCTACGCTTTACAACTTCTGATTCCAGAGATTGAATCTTTGCAGCTTGCTGAGATGTAGAAGCAGTAGGCTATGATGTTGTAGCAGTAGGCTGAGATGTTGTGGTTGTAGGCCGAGATATTTCTACTTCAACAGGTTTCTTGAGTTTGAAGGTTTCTAGGTATGCGTCTTTGGTCTGAATCTCTTCCTTTAACTCAAAAACTTCTTTGCCAAAAACTTGACTTCTTTTGTGCAATATTTTGTTGAAAACTTCGAGATGATCTACTTTGGCTTTCAACCCTTTGATTTCAGCCTCATTATTTGCCTTCTCTGGTTTTTATCTTCAATTAGAGTGTCCATTTTAGCCATTAACTCATAAACCATCTACTTTAAATAGGCATTCTTCTCAACTAGCTTGTTGTTTTCTGATTTCACTAGATTATATTCTTCAAATGGAATATGCTTTGGTTCTTGCAGGGTTAGCTGTTCTAAAACAATATCATCATAATCAATATGAAATTTAAATGATTTTACCTCACTCTTATCATCCTCTGAATCGCTTTCCACTAGTTCATCTTCAGTGTAGTCAGGCACAAAATCATCATCTTCCAATCCAACCAATGTAAGATTGATCATCATCATTGCTCCAGTTCAGTAAGGCTTTTGACTTCTTTTTCTTGTCCTTGAAATCAACAAGCTGTTTTGCTTTGAGTTTGTAACAGTCCTTCTTGTAATGACCAGGCTTTCCGCACTCAAAGCATGTCTATTACCCTTTACCTTCTTTGGAGAATGTTTTGCCTTTGGAGAAGCCCTTTTTCTCCATCTTGTACATGTTCCTCTTTTCAATCATCCTCTTGATTTTTCTTGACATTAAAGCAAGCTCTTCATCAGAATCTTCGTTAGATTCTAGCTTACTGTTGCCGGCATGAAGTGCCATATTCTTCATTTTGGGAGTAAGTTCAGCAGAACCCTGAGCTTTTCTAGCATTGATCTTTGCCTCAAACTCCACCAATTCAGCAAATTTATCAAGAGTGTCCATGGGTAATGTTTGGTGAAGATTCCAAAGCAGTGACCTTTGGTTTATAAATCCATGGGATAACACTGATTATCTTCATGTTGATTTCATCTTAAGGAATAGATTTTCCATGCTATTTTAGACTGTTCATGTTGATTTGAAATCGAGCTTGAACTTCTCTGATAGTTTCACCATCTTTGAGCTTGAAATTGCTATACTCGTCATTAGCTTGCTCAACTTGACTTTCTTTAGAGACTTTGAGCCTTCATGACATTGTTCCAAATTATCCCAAATTTCTTTTGTAGATTTGCATGAAGACACCTTGTCACTTTCTGAGATGCTAAGACTAGTAATGATGGTGTTCTTGGCTCTGTTGTTGTAGCTCAGTTTCATCAACTCATCAGCATTGAGTTCATCAATGTCTTTCTCTTTATCAGCAGTCTTCATGAACGTGACTGGACCCTTTTTAGTAACTCTCCATTCCATAGGCTCTCTTTCCATGTAATATCTCAATCGACTTTTCCACCAGTTGTAGTTGTCAGACCCAAGTAGCAGTGGTGGCCTGAAAGAAGTGTTTGCTGTTGGATACGGATCAACCATAGGATCTATACTTTCTTGTTACAGAAAATGTCAGTATAACCTGCTCTGATACCAAATGTGAATGCACCTAGATGGGGGTGAATATGTGATTTAGCTTACTATATCCAATTTTAAATATTACCAAGCTGGTATAGTTGACTATAATGTGGACAGTCTGCTGTGCTTTATGAAACTGGCTTATTATTTTCAATCTGTAAATAATTATAGCTTGCTAGAATGAATCCAATGCATAAAACAGTTATAAACAATATGTAAATGAGGCACACGACGTTTAGCCAGGTTGGACCCCTATGTCTAATGATCTATGTCCTGGTCCCCTACCAACCTGGTAAGAGAATATATTATTAATCAATAATCAACCAATTACAAGAGTAATGATATATTCCCATGTTCCCAATCACTACAGTGACTTGCTACAATCTCAGCAATTCTTAGCAGAATGATTCTAGCTTGCTATTGTTCTCTACCTTGCAATCCGTTCTTGAACCTTGAATTCCTCGCGTCCCACTATTGAATCTTTCTGTTCCTTGAACCCTTTGCCATATAGAAACAATATAACTGAATTTAAAAGCTCCCTTATTTAACACCTAGAACTCTCGCTACTTAGCGATTACAAATACACTTTGAATCAATACAAGGAATGAAAGTGTTTACAACTCAAACTATATTATCTAAATATTAAATCTCCAATATAGAACTAAGCTCAGATTTAGAGAAAGGAGAATAAATCTTTTCAGAATACGAGTTGTAGAGTATTGGTATGTCACCCCGAATGAAAGCTTTTCCATGTTATATACTAAAAGTATACAACTGCTCTTTGAAATAAACTACGAAACAAAAGATTGTGAGATCAGAAAATATTTCAAAGGCACTATAGGAGTAGATATAAAATCGAATTTGAATTTGAATTCCTCCTATAATTATTCATACGATAGGAAAGTACTCGTAGTTAAAAATGGAAAGAGAAATCAAATCAATTACTTCTTAAAGTTTTGGAAAACGTTTTAAATAAAAAGATATGAGCTTAGAAATATATTAAAAATGTAATATGTTAGTGAATGTACAATTAAATATAATCCTACACGTAATATAATTATGTTATAACTAAATCCTGAAAAACAGAGTTAGTATATGCGATACAACAGGCTATAATAGTGTAACATGCATATGTAACAGATGTACATTCTAACAAGTATTCTAACTTACTCAATTTGTGTGATCATCAAAATTCCGAGAGTTACAAAATTATATTTTAAGAAACTATATAAATTTAAAAAGAAATTAAAGTGAAGTTAAAAAATTGAAAATATATATAAAAATATCACTCTTTTATTACCAAGACTAAATATTCAATTTAAATTTTAATTATATAAAAAGTAATATAAAATATTTTAAGTACGGGATATACTGATCTTTAATCATTATATGTACATTTCTTTGTTTGAGAAGGTACGATTTTTATAGTTGAAAATAATAAATATTATTAAATTGGAAATTTGACTTTGGATGTTTTAGACTTATATATAAATTTCTAAAATAGAAATTTATAAATATATGTACAATAATATGTATTTTATTTTATTTATTTATTATGATTTTTACATAAATACGCTTCCGTTGTACTCACATAAATTGATTACTACACAAGTACGAACTCAAACTGATATATTTCGAAAACTCTGTAATTTTATATATTAAAATAACTATCAATCAAAAGTTTAGGAGTTTAAAAAGCAAGTACCTCATATTATTTGCATATATCTTTTTATTTGCTACTAGTGTACTTTCTTTTCTGTGTGTGTACTTGGTATATTTTCTTGTAAATTTTGTGAACATATATCATATATATAATGATGTCGTCGATGATTCCCGTCGTAGATAAAGCATATCCTGAACCCATGACTTCTCATGACAACATCGTGAAAGCCCCGGCAATCTTTTGGGACTCCCTCCGGAGCTTCCATTCAGCAATGGGTACCAAGTATATGTAAGCCTCTTTCTTTTCTCTAGTTTCACTATACGTATTTTCTGTCTGCGTATATACTTAAACTTCAATGATTCATATGTATGTGCCGGAAGGGTTCCTATCATTGGAGGGGTTGAGCTCGATTTGCATGTTCTCTATGTGGAAGTTACAAAAAGGGGTGGCTACGACAAGGTTTGATTTTATTTTTTTATTTGAAGTTTGTTTAAAGTGATATGTAGTTTGGTTATTTGATTATTTCATTACAAAATGAGGGGAGTACAGGTAGTTTCAGAAAAGAAGTGGAGGGAGGTAAGCTCAATCTTCAGCTTCTCTCCTACAACAACAAGCGCTTCATATGCATTGAGGAAGCATTACCATAGCTTATTGTACTACTTTGAACAAGTCTACTTTTTCAAGCTACAAGGGTCGGTACTTAGCCCTAAAGGTATAAATCTATGCTATTTTATTATATCGAAACATTAAAAATTTTGTAGTCGGTATTTAATGGTTATATGTTCGTTTTTGTATATAGTCGATGTAACTCTGTTTTTTCTTTTGTTTTGCCAGAAAAAATAATTGTTTATAAGCATATATGAGATTAATGTTGTGTTTACAACTATAATCTATCCTCCTCATGTGTTGTTAGTTGTATGTGGTGTTTGGTTCTTATACATAATCTAGAATTAATACGAAAAAAAATATATTATAGTTTCACAAAAATATAACGTTGAAATTCATTTGGATTCTTATGTAGAGGATTTTTGGGTTTTGTCAGTTCATGAATGGGTGCCTGTAATTAGAACCACTCATGGTTAAAGCGTTTTATTGTGTAGATAATCTTTCGTTTTTGTTTTGGGCCCAGCAAGACCTGAGATCCTGGTTAATATACTTAGCTCTCCTCAAAACAGAACATGCTGCAATGGTCTCCTTTTTGCATTAGTTAGGGTATAAACTATAAGAATTAAGCTTTGCATGGCTGCATCTCTAAAACTCTTAACATAGGACACCCGTGGTCTCTTTATGGTCTAAACTATGTATTTTTGTGGTCTGTTTCTGTTTAAGCTCCTGTGACTTTCGAAGCTACTGGTACGATTGATGCCAAAACTGACTACTGCTATATGGTGTCTATGAAATTGGGGTCTGAGACTTTCAATGGAGTACTTTATCATCCGAATCATTATAACCACTGTGAATCAGCTAACATGGAATACGCTATGGTACCCTATGACATGAATGACAAGCGCACAAGAAGAAGAGAAAGAAAAAGAAAACGAAGAATGGGCCCTAAGCCTAACAGGAGTGGTTATAATTTTTATTTTGCTGAGAAGCATTCAGAGCTTAAATGCAGATGCCCAGAAAAAGAGAGGGAGTTCACCAAAATGATCGGCGAGTCTTGGACCAATCTCAGTCAAGAAGAGAAAAATGTAAGAATCATTAAAAATAACTAGTCTGGCTTAGTATTTTCTACCTATAATTTATAAGCAAAAGTAGCTAAAAAAATACTTCCAGTAACGATTTAAAAATAAACTATTAGGCTTTGGAATAACAAGGACAAATAAAGTTTATGCAGGGTAGATTTGGAAACTGAGCTATCCGTGCCAGCATGATAATTAACACTAAAAACACATTATACAGTTAATAGTTATGCTCCAAGTTGTAAGTTTTGGTGTTAATGATGTTATTGCCGATGATTGAATGCAGGTGTACAATGAGATTGGAGTGAAAGACAAAGAAAGGTACCAGAAAGAATTGAGAGAGTACAAGGAGAAAATGAAGGAACGGGAAGAAGCTGACAAAAGAAATGTTCAAGCCAGGGACTGAAATTTTCAGGAGAATATAACATGCTTTATCATAATATATCTGTAACTCATGTAGACATCTGTTAAAAGACAGATTTTAAAGGGATATGAGCAAGCACCCTTTGAGTTTTAAATTGTTTCAGGGATATGAATTTGAATAGGAATTCAAAACAAGTTCGTTTGTGTTGGATAACACTAGTGGTGAGCAAAAAACCGAATAAGAACCGAACCGAAACCGATAAAAATCGAATCGAAAAAAATAGATCCGAAACCGAAAAATAAAAAACCGAACCGATTAATCGGTTCGGGTTCTGGTTATAGGTTAAAACTGAACCGATAATTAAAATAAATAAATTTATTATATATAATTTATATATATATATATATGGTAAAAGGTATCTACCGTTATCTTTAAAAAATTTCCTAAAATTAATTATATAAAACTACATCATTTAGACTCTATTAGAAAAAACTAAAATTAATTTTGAGTTATAGTTGTATACAAGAGTTGTCTCTATTATGAATGAAGCAATAGAAATCACAATACATATTCATGATTCATTGATTAAAGTAAACTATTCTATTGAAAATCTCCTGATTAGTATATAAAATGCCGATTGACTGCATAATTAAAAATGCGATAGTTTAATAGAGTTGCATATTTGAATATTTATATGAGAAGACATGATTCTGATAATATAAAATTTATATAAATTCATTAAAGTTTCTTACATGTTATAGTAAGTTTAACTTGTTACAGTTTCTTATTTTTTGTAGTGTTATTACGCGGAATGTGATTCAAATATTTGAATGTAAATATATAATAATTTAAATTATATACTTTTTCATTTTTCTTTATCCGGTTTTTAACCGAAACCGAACCGGTAAAAACTGAACAGTTCTTTTTAAAACCAAAACCGAAATAGATGGTTCGGTTGCGGTTGCGGTTACGATTTTTAATTTTTAAAATCGAAGATATGCGGTTTCGGTTCCGGTTTTAACCAAAAACCGAACCGAATCGCGCTCTCTTTCTGGTGGTGATGGTAGGGGACTACGAGAATATAATGACTGAGCTGAGTTCGAAATACCATGTTCCCTAGCCTGACATAAAAAACTAGATGAAATTGTACCAGATACGTGCATTAACATAATGAAACCCATGCTATAGGAAAGGTAGAAAGTTTTTTTGAATAATAATCATATAAATAAAAAAATTGAATACAAAGCTAAAAACAAACTTTCCAGGGCCTTTATGGTATAATATCAAAAACATAACTTGAAGCCACAACAGTTGGCCACAAATTGTCCTTAAGCCTGGATATAATAACACTGGTCCTGGTAACTTTTGCAAAAAGAACACAATCTACATGATGCACACCACCTCGAGAATTACTGAGCCATAAATCTTTTGTTGAGACCATGAAAGAAGCGATGTTTTTTCCTTCTCGAATGCCTTTGAGAAGACCTTGACATGACATACGGGATAAAATGCACCTACAGGAATATACATTCATATAAGCCACTGATGGAATGTGTAATTCATATCTAGACTAGATTCGGGCCACCGGAGATTTATTGACCATCAAGGTCTTCACTCAACAACACATTAAGCCTATGATTTATGAACATACACGCATTAGGTAAATTTCTAAAGCCTAAAGCTATATTACCTGAGAGTTATTTCGTATACCATAATCTTGTAGACCAACATCATCATCAAGTAGTTTCTCATTATGATATGAGAGGCAAAAATTTCCCCAAACATGCTTCCTGAGAACAGAAAAAGGATTTAGCATTAATTTTGACTTCGAGGTTGATCAGTCCGACAATCCAAAAAAAGTAGACGTGTCGTTTTGACTTCAATTGGTTAAAAAAGTATATTTAGATACTAGCATATGGTCAGTTCAATATAAAAGATTGTTCCTCCTTGTCTAGGCTCAAAATTCTATCCCTTCTTTTGTTATTTCTGTAGGATCCCTAAAAATATATTCTAGACAAGTTAAGTTACCATTATTTGCTGGTTGACCCTATGAATAGGCAAAACACTCTTGATATACATTAAACAAGTTATATTTATATATAGAAACGTGAATTTATTAATCTGGAAGACCAACACAGTCCTCAAGTAGTTTCACATTATGATATGAAAGGCAAAAATTTCCCCACACGTGCTTCCTGAGAACAAAAAAAGGATTGAGAATTTAGTTTGATTTCTAGGTTGATCAGTCCGACAATCCACAAAAAGTATACGAACCATTCTGACTACAATTGGTTAAAAAAAAGTATATTTAATTATTTAAATACAACTATATGGTCAGTTCTTTGATATAAAAGAATGTTCCTCCTGTCAAGGCTCGAAATCCTTGCCCTTTGTTTTTTTTGTAGGATCCCTGAAAAATATATTCTAAAGAATTAAGTTACTATTCTTTGCTGATTGATCCCAAAAATAGGCATAACAGTCCTTGAAATACATTAAACAAGTTATATTTATATATAGCAACACGAAATTCATCTTTATACTAACGAAAGAAACTATGTTAGTCCAAATACAAGACTTGTTCAATACCTCTTTATGAATCAACCAGCAAACAAATGATAACCTAACTTTTCTAGAATTTGTTTCCAAAGGACCCTGCAATAAAACAAATGAGCAGCGGCGAAATAATTTTAAACCTCAACAAAGTGGGACAATCCTTAGGTAAATGCATCTCCTGGAGTAGGGTCAACACACCGCCTAGCAGTTTGGTTGGTAACTTGTTGGATGTCAGCCACCTTTCTAAAAGGTAGAATATAAGTTGAAACATACAATTTAAAAGTACAAGCAAACTGCTAGGCGTCGTAAAAGTTCAGCCACCAAATATATTTTACTCATGCATATTCAATAACACTTCAACACATTAAATCTTACTGCATATAAAATGTACTATGTCCTATACTCGAACGAAGATTTAACATGCTGAATTCTTCTAAATTTGTATTTTTTTAAGTAAGGTAGATCCAGACTCGATGTATCGTACATGATAAACAATGAACTGAGACTGTTAGTACAATTCAAAACTTTAAAAGAAAAAATAGTACAAACCAAGAAATATGACGATGACCCATCTTAGATTGTTCAGATTCATTAACAATTTTCTTAATACCAAACTTCAAATCCTTGACTGTAGCAGAATTCATCACAGGAACATCTACAAAAGCCAACAAAATCATAATTATTAACGCATGCACACAACCTGTTTGATAAAATGCCTCACTGAACATGAAATGTATAAAGTGAAAAATTTACCGAAGGAAGTACCATCCATTTTAAGAACGGAGACGCGCATAGCACTGCCGAGTTCGAAACTAATAAGGGTGTCGACGTCGGAGAGAGAGGGGTTTCTTGGGACGTCGGAGAGAATGGGATCATCGAGGAGTGCAGCGAGAGTTGAATTGAGCTTAGCCCTCTTCACATTGCTGGTGTCGTAGGGGTTTTCATCCTCTTTTACAATACCTGATGATGATGAATCCATTCGTATGGCCGGAGGTTATGTACTGTGTATGCTATGCATGTACAACAAGCCTCATGCCAAGTTTCAGCTTATAACTCGTGCAAACCTTATTAATAAATTATAAATTAATTATTTTATATAATTTAAATATTTTATTTAATATGATAGTTTATTTTAATATTAATTTTTTAAACATTTTTCTATATAATGATGTTTATATATTAATATTTATAAAATTTAACGATAAGTCATAATTTTAAATAAATAAAAGAGTTTGAATGATGATAAAATTAATTTAAATGTGATTAAACTATATTAAAAAAAATTATAGGATAAGAAGGATTATTAAATTAGAAAATATAATATATGATTGAGTTATATTTATGATATATTAATATTTCTTTTCTAAAATTAGATTTTATTAAAATTGGATGGTTATGATCGTTTCTATGATACAACTGAAATTGGACGATTATGATTTTTTTTATAATTCATCTAGGAAATATGAAAAAAAAGTTCTCTTGTTTGACTATAATAATATAGTATAGATATATTAATATTCATAAAATTTAATGATATATTAAATAAAAATATAGGATAAGTAGGATTTTTAAAATAGAAAATATAATTGAAATATAATATAATATTATCCGAGAGGATTTGTATAAAAGGCAGACTATCGGGGATAGAGTTGTATGAATGATATATATCCTTTTTAAAATTAGATTTTATTAAAATTGAATGGTTAGGATCATTTATATGGTTCATCTAAAATTGGATGGTTATGATCTTTTCTATCATTGATTTCAGTATTTCAAAAATAAAATTCTCTAATTTGGTTATTATAATATACTAGCTTGTAACCCGTGCAAAGCACGAAGTTATTTTTTTATTTGTTTCGGGGTTATTTTTTTATTTTCTTTAAATTATTTTTAATTTAAATAATATTATAACAAATCAAAATCCATCACGTGTCATTCGTTAAATATTACAATATACTATGCATTTCTCATGTAACTTGAATTAAAAAACTTAATATGAATATTACAAATAAATTATAAAAGTACAAAAAATATATAATATATAATAAATATTATTATATCAATTAAAATTATATTTTATATTTTATCATTAAAGTTGTGGTATATTACATAAATTAATAATTAAGTAATAAAAATTTTAAATTCTTTCTATATTAGTTTATAACGGGTTTTTTTTTATTATTTGCTTTAAATCATTTTAAATTTGAAAATTGTTGCTCAATTAAATTTAGTGGTGAAAGCTCTAGTTGATCAATTGTGTACGTATCATGCCATTTATCAATTACCAAAAACAATACTTGGCAAAGTTCTGACTAATCAAACCCCGATTACATTATAATCACTACCAAATTCCTCATTGTTTATGCATGTTCAAGAGCACTTAATTCCACACATGATAAAACCATTAAATTAAATAAATTGAACAAAAATAATAATCGATCAAGACAATTCAATACAAAAAAATCGAGTAATGTGTTGTATAAAAAGATGTAATTTTTATATTAAAAAACACGTACTTGATATATAAAAGTTGTTTGTATGTGTATGTATATGTATATCAATGAAGATGAAGAGTCTTTTCTTCGGACATGTGCTCAGATCTTCATCCGGGTTGTGATGAATTGAATAGAGAAATTTTCTGGTGGGATGCAGTTCTTTATGATAGGTTGGGGCCTAGTATTTGAAGTGAAATGAAATAATTGTGGTTATGTTAGGAATAATGTTGTATGATGATAACAAATTACCTAGAATTGTAATTTTGGTCTTAATTTTGTAACTAATCAAGGGATATGTGATCTATAAATATCCGTTGACTAGGAAACCATTTATCAGTTGAACTTGTTATTAATTAACTGATAAAATGGATTGCAACAGTGATTTAGAATTCTTTGTATTATCAATTGATTGTAATATGTCGATGGATGTGATCATCTAATCAACTGATGTTTATTGGCTTCGATTGATAGCTCATCAACGGATGTGAAGAATGGATGACAAAGTGTAAATATTCTAAGTCAGAATTCTCTCAAATGAAGTGATCAATGGATAAATCAGTCAATGGATATGAATGATTAATCGATGGATAAAAGGCCAACAAAAGTCAAATCAATGTATCTCTATCAATGGATAAAAACATCAAAGCAATCAATGGATAAAAGGAAATCAATGGATAATGGAATCGATGGATGCTCAAATTTCCATTGATACATCAATTGATCAATAGATAACTTATCCATCGATAGATAAGTAAATAAGGCTCAACTGATAAGTTTTACAACAATTATCAGTTGATCAAAGTTTCCCAAAATAGTTAAAGGCAAATGAAATGGATCTTTGCAGGAGTCTAAATCAATGGAAGACAGTCTTCTTAGGATTGTGAAGACTTTCAAGGGAACACAGTTTTCAAGGAGAAGAACAAGACAAAGACTTATCCAGAATAAGGCAAAGGCCTATGAAGACTGTGAAAGTAGATACATTATATTTTAATGTAAACATTATAAAATGTATTTTATACATTTTATCAATTGATAGAAAATAGAAGTAAAAATGAGCTGCTATATATAGTTTAGTAGTTCATTGTAGCAATAATAAGAAAGTTGAACGAGAATAGATCAATAGAGAGATAGAGAATTATTGTAGTGTTTTTCTTAGTTCTATTCATATGTTGTAAGCAGCTTGGTTCTAAAACCAAGGTTTATTGAAAGCAAAAACATTCACTAGTAAAAAAACCAATCCACTAGTAGTTTTAGAAGATTTGTTTTCAAGTTTCTTTTTAATTCTTCTAGTTCTTTCTTTCTGTTTAATCTATCCAAACACTCAAACATTATTATTGAACAACCTTAAATCCGCAAGAATTTGAAATAATTCTTAAATTTGTATTCAACCCTCTATTTTACAAACTTCTTGTACTTAAGGGAAATAACAATTGGTATTAGAGCCTAGCTTTCAACACACAGAAAGTTAAGATCTAAGTACATCAAGTATGGGTCAGAACGATACAAGGGTACAAATTCCAGTTCTTGAAAAAGATGAGTACTTTCCCTGAAAGGTCAAAATGCACTTGTATCTACTATCCATTGATCCTTTATGTTCATTGTATAGAGAAGGGTCCACATGTACATATGAAAATAGTTAAAAGTATCAATGCAGATGGTACTCAAGCACCAGATAAACTCATTCCAAAGTCGGTGACTGAATACACTAATGGGGATGAGAAGGAAGTGCACAAGGATAAAAAGGCCTTAAACATTTTGTTTAATGGTCTTGACAAGGATATGTTTGACAATGTTATCAACTACACAACCTCCAAAAAAGTCTCGGATACTCTTGAAACCTTGTGTGAAGGCACTGAACAAGTAAGAAAG
Source organism: Oenanthe javanica (assembly GCA_008931105.1). Taxonomy (NCBI): domain Eukaryota; kingdom Viridiplantae; phylum Streptophyta; class Magnoliopsida; order Apiales; family Apiaceae; genus Oenanthe; species Oenanthe javanica. The sequence continues at coordinate 37,953 of QRFB01002456.1, forward strand.
AACAAGATGCAATTCTTGATTCAAAAGTATCAAGCCTTTCATTTCAAGAGTGGTGAAACAATCAATGATACATATAGTAGGTTTCAAAAGCTTTTAAATGAGCTAAAACTATATGGAAGAGTATATGTTGTTGAGGAAACCAATTTCAAGTTTGTTAGATCCTTGCCCAAGGAATGGAAACCAATGCATGTGGCCATTAGACAGTCCCTTGAATTCAAAGAATACACTCTTGATAAGTTATATGGAATTCTAAAGACATATGAGTTGGAATTATAACAAGATGAAAAGATTAAGAAGAGTCATAAAAAGGACAAGTCTATTGCCTTGATGGTAAAATAGAAGCAAGTTGAAGAGCCCTGTGAAGATGTAGCTGTTAAAGAAGGGAGGAAAGAAAGTCATGGAAAAGCTGTAAGTGGGTACGGTATGATAAATCTTCAACTAACATTAGAAAAGAATTAGTTGAGGATGATGAGTCATACACCAAGGAAGACATTGATGAAATTGATGAAATAGATGAGCATCTAGCTTTTCTATCAAGGAAGTTTTTAAAGCTCAAATTCAAAAGAAATCCAATGCAAAGGTCTGGATCCCGGTTCAGGAAATAGAGTCAACAAAATAAGAATCTTGTTGACAGAACTCAGTTTAAATGTTTCAACTGTGGATTGGCTGGTCACTTTTCAAATGAATGCAAAAAGCCAAAGATGGAAAAGAAATCAAAGTTCAGTGATGGTATTGACTATAAGAAAAAGTACATTGATTTGCTAAAACAGAAAGAAAAGGCTTTTGTAATATAGGAAAATGACTGGGCTGCTGACGATGATTCTGAGGAAGAAGATGTAGGGTTTCGGGCATGAAAACGCAGCGGAATTAACGTAAAAATAATAAAAAAAATCGAAACCCAATCGCAGGATCCATGTATAACGTTGGATGATTATGGTGAAGAAGTCTGTACCTTAACAAAGCTTTC
>QRFB01002457.1:0-46612 GCA_008931105.1 Oenanthe javanica
CAGCTTCACCAAAAAGGTTACTGTCAACCTTTTGCTTCTCTTTGGTGTCAGTAAGTTCGTCTCCGCATATGTTGCCGTCGATCCTGACATTTTTCTGAAACATACTGTCAACTATAGTTGCTGTCAAGGATTCAGCAAAACATACTGTCAACCAAAGTTGCTGTCAAGGATCCCGCCAAACATACTGTCAACCAAAGTTGCTGTCAAGGATCTCGCCAAAGATACTGTCAACTGTCCTGATAAACATGCTGTCAAATAGAGTTGCTGTCAATTCTTCCGCCAAACATGCTGTCAACTATTTCCGCCAAAGCTACTGTCAGGAAACTTGTTGTCTTTGATTCTTCAATCTCTGCCAAGTTTACTGTCAAGGAATAGTTATTGTCGTCTGTTCCAAAAGTTACTGTCACTTGAACATGCTGTCGTAGGCTTCAGTTTGTAGAAGGTTACTATCAATTGTTTGATCCATGCTGTGCGTGAACACTGTATGAACTTCTACTTCATAGATCATTTTATTTCATTTGTACATGACAGTAACTATTTAAACATGCTGTCACCTACTTGGCTTGAATGCATACTGTTACAAGTGAGAATTAAACATACTGTCAATATGTATATGACAGTATGTTTTACTTAGTTAATTTCTAATTAATCTAAGTAATTACTAGTTTATTACATTGATAGTGCCACAATCCCTAACATGATGGATAGATCTGACTCGCAAGTAAAGGATTTGGATGTACTTTTGTGGTGGAAGGCTAATTCAACAAAATATCCGATTCTTTCGAAATTAGCACGTGATTTATTGGCTGTTCTGGTTTCTACCGTTTCATCAGAATCTTCTTTCTCAACTGGTGGCAGAATTCTAAATACGTTTAGGAGCAGCTTACTGCCTAAAACTGTTGAGACTTTGTTGTGCGCTCAGAGTTGTTTAAAAACTCCAAAAGAACCTATTCAACTTCGAGAAATGGTTGAGGATTTGGCAAAATACGAAGAACTGGCTTCAAGTTATTCTTTCTGCTATCTCATAACTGACCATTTACTCTTTTTTTTTCCTGCAAACTAACCATTTACTCTGATTTTTTTTGTCTACAAACTAACCATTTACTCTTAATTATATTATATTTACTTCAGTTTTGGATGCTACTGTAGAGGGCCTGGAAGCAGATGTGAATGCTGAGCATGCTTAAAAATTAAAGGTACATCACTCTGATAGAATCCTTCAGACGTTGTTGCAAAGCGTTCAGCAGTGCTGCTATCTAGGCAAACAATCTAAGCCTTCAGCAGTATGTAATATAATGTTCTGCTCCTATTGACATGAAAGATATTCTTTTGTTCTGTAGTGAATTGCGATGTATTTACTGAAACAATTATTGTAATCTAATGTTATATTAAATACACTAGTTTATTTTGTTTTATTTTATAATTGAACTTTGTAATGGTTTTAAACTGAAACCGATCCGAAACCGATCCGAAACCGAACCGAAACCGATCCGAAACCGAACCGAAACCGAACTTTGTAATGATTTGGTCAAAATATTTTTTGGTTTGGTTATGATTGAAAATTTGAAAACCCGAAATTTATGATTTGGGTGGTTTTTCCGTCCCAACCCGACCAATCCACCCGATACTCACCCCTACTAACAATTTGTAGTTCAGAAACTTGCAAGGGGTTGAAAATCCCTGCCATGTCCATGATTATATGAGTTGTAAATAGAATTAGTTAAGATTTTTGAGTTCATACCTTGGCATTTTTCCCCAATGTTTTAATTTTGCTGAATGACATATCAATAGTAACAAGTTTTTGCAGGTGAATATTAGAAGGTAAATGCGTCCACGGACAACCATGCCAACTGATGCTCCTCAACTCATGAAATGGAATTTTGAAATTTCCTTTAATGCCATGAACATCAATTAATTTTAATAATCTCAAGTTCGGCACCCTTTCAAATAGCTCGGCATTGCAATATTTGTTAGTGGATATTGCAAAATCTAAAATAAGACCTTCAATCTTATCTTTCCCCTGAAATATTCATTAAGAACAATAGAGAAATTAGAAAAATGTTACTTGAATATATATTTAATATATATTATAATATTTTTAATTTGAATAAATAAAAATAACTTTTTTTATAAAATAATGATAGGTTTACTAATTAAATGTTCATTAATACTGTAATAAACAAATTTATTAAAATACCAATGTAAAATTAAATATTGTAGTTGACTTTTTATATATAAGCATGTACTCATTGTTTGTTTTCTCATAAATTAAATTAAATATTTGTTTTTTGTTCACCTCTAGATTTTGCAAAGCCCGACATACTTTTTCTTGATCCANGTTGTTCACCTCTAGATTTTGTAAAGCCTGACATGCTTCTTCTTGATTCAAGTACAAGCGTTGGCACTTCCCATGTTTGGATTCTTCACGAATAACTTTATTTCCCATGTCTTGTATAAGATTATGCATCTGTAACTTATTATCCTCATCAATGGTTAGTAGACATCTATCAACTAGAATTGGTATTCCGGCATNGGTTAGTAGACATCTTTCAACTAGAATTGGTATTCCGGCATGAGGAAATAAACGACAAGATTCAAATACAAGAACAGCCTCATCTCTGTTCCTTCCCACAAAGAAGAATACAATATCAAGGAAAATAGTCTTCTGTGTTTCATCGTCTAATTCATCGTAACTCAGTTGAAGAAATTCCTGGATACCTTTCACCGAAGTATCTTGGATTTTTTCAAGTTTAGCTTTCCAGAATGACACATCTGTCCTACCGCACAAAGATGCACCCAGCACCTTCAGAGCTAATGGAAGACCTCCGGCATAAGTTACAAATTTTTTTGAGAGAGCTAAGTAATTTTCAGGAGGCGTTAGCTTTTCAAAGGCATGAAAGCTAAAGAGCTCCAATGAATCATCTTCTTCCAATTGCTTCACCATGTATGTTTCTACTTGTGACATTTTTACTTTCAGTTGATTTGTCAGGTTTACATCTCTCGCCGTTATTATAACTCTGCTACCATCTGAAAACAGCTCGCAAATCCTTACTAGCAATTTCGAATAACTTGATTGGTCCAGATCATCCAGCACAATGAGAGCTTTCTTAGAACAAAGAATTTCTTTCAGTTTTCTTAGTGCACTTTGAACATCACGGACCTCATAATCCTTCACTCTGAGAAGCTCAGTCAAGAGTTGCTGAAGTAAAGGAAGTAGAGGACTACCTCCCTGTGAATATTGTTTTACATTTTCCATAAAACAACTTATATCAAATTTGTGGTTGTACTTGTTGTAGAAAGCCTTGGCTATTGTAGTTTTCCCAATTCCACCCATCCCGCATATTCCAAGGGCATGAACATCTTTTGACTCCGAATATGCACGAACATCTTTTGACTCCATGCTTAGTTGTTGATATATCTCTTCGACAGCAAGATCTATCCCAACTAAATATCTTTCAAGGTTCAGTACTTTTTTAGATGATCTTGGCACAACATTATCCACAATTTTTTGAATAGTCTCCGCTTCACTCCTGTTAATTTTAATAAGAAATACACAATCGTAATATCTTAGCTTATATAAATGATATGTATCATGTGGTCTCCTTTCATGAACATCAAAAAAACAAATGGTATTTAATTAGATCAAGAACTCGTGGTAAAGGGACTTACTCGTTTGCTTCTTTTAAATGGTATCCTGATAATTGTGCAATTTCAGCGAGAGCAGTTTTCCACTTCTCAATTGTAGGATCAGAGTAACGCTTCTTATGCTTTTCAAGAGCAGCACCAAAACACCCTTTCTGGTAGCGTAGATCTGATGGATCAACATAGTAAAACACGGGAACAACCTGATTCTTTGCTCTCTTGCAATTAAGGATCTCTGCAAGCTCATCAAGGCACCACGACGAATCAGCATAGTTCTTCGAGATTACAACTACAAACATCTTTGAATTTTTTATTGCATTTAGTAGTCCTGGAGAAATTTCTTCACCCTTTTCCAGTGCAGGTCCATCTCTGAAGGTTACAATTCCTGCTTGATCCAAAGCATGGTAAAGATGCGAGATGAAATTTTTGCGAGTATCCTTACCACGAAAGCTTAAGAAAACATCCCATAAAGGAGATGAAGGGTCAGTTAATAGACTACTCGTATCCGTAGGGACTTGAGTCAGGTCTTTCACCACCACCTCTTGTTTAAAGTCACTAGACCTATGAAGCTTTGGCTGAGAGGACCCAAATATCAGCCAAAAAACGCAGTACGATGCAAATCCCAAAGCTACAAGTGTAATGAAAGTTACTGGAGAGAGACCTGCTGCATACACTATAATTGATTCTTTCAACATTTCCCACAACTCAAAAGCCATTGATTTAAAATAAACTAGAAGAACGAAGGTTAGTAATGGATGCACTCTGTATATTTCGAACAAAACTGATAATAATGCACTTGCTTATCTACCTCCCAGTCTCTAAATATGTGGTGTGTATCTTTTCTCTTTGTTAAACTTTGACTCGTTCTTATGCTTTCCATAGTAATTTCCGCACAAGAAATTTTGTCATTCTAATTATTGAAAAGTCTGCACTCCGTTTCGTTACAGTTATATACTCTGTCCGTCTTTTGTACGACTTTTTAAGGTTGATTAAATTTTGACTGAAAATTGTATATATTATATTATTATATAATTTTAAAAAATATATCATTAGAAAATATATTTAATCTATTTTAAAATGTAATTTTCAGAAATTATAAAAGAATAATTTTTAATTTTCAATCAAAATTAAGTCAAATTGACTGCAAAAAGTAAAACAAGTCATTTGAATTGAGACGGAGAGAGTATTATCCTCTGTTTGATGTGCAGTGACAAGTCCCAATATCCACTAATTTTAATTATTAAGAGATCAGAGTCAAAGCATTTATATTTTTCTCCGATTGAAGAAATTGATTAGCTTTGTGCTTCTTAGATCTAGGGATGAGCATTCAATCTGCCTCCCCTAATCCCGATCTGATCTCCGTCTCATTCGAGTTGGGAAATCGGGGAATATTTCGGATTCGGGACGGAGAACGGGGAAAAGGTTTATAAAAATTTAGGGGATTGGGGCGGGGTCAGGGATTGGGGTCTCCCCGTCCTTATCCCTGATCCTCGTTTCCAATATTTAATAAATTTAATATTTAATATATATATTTATATGTATTAAATAAATTATTAATAATATATATAATTTATATATTTTATTATAATTTTAATTTTTAATTCCATATTATTATTTTAAAATTTTCATACTACAATATAATATAATTTTAATCTTATATATATTGTAAATAAATTTTAATTTGAATTCGGAATTAAAATATAGTATTAAGTTAAAAATGCATATAAAATATTATAATTTATCATTTTAATATTTGTTTTGAAAATTAATTTTATATTTTTAAAAAAATTTAAAAAAAAATAAAAATCCCCCAATTTCCCGCAGGGATCCCCGTTCCCCCTTCGAGGCTGGGATCGGGGAGCAAAACAATCCCTGTTCGGGGATCGGGGCGGGTTCAGGGATAGGGTATGGGTTTGGGGGCGGGGATAACACTCCCCGACCCCGAAGTTACTTGATGCCCATCCCTACTTAGATCTGCTTGAGTGTGTGGAAAACGTTTATTTATTTTTATGCAAGAGCAATGCTACGCGTATCCCAAAAGTTATACCAATTTTTTTTTCAAATGACGAGACATGACATATGACTTGAATTGACCCATATGTATGCACGCGGGGTCTTATATTATTATAGAAAAATTATCAATTACACACATGACAACTCAACATTTGAGTCAATTTTTGGGACATTTTTTGGGATAGTTAGCATTTTTCTTTATGTAAATGTGAATTTCAATTTGAAATTGAAAAGTCTGGTATTAATTTGCACTAAAATTAACGTATCCGACAAAATTAAAATTTGTTTACATTTTCTTATGGGATCATGGAAACTTCTTCCAAAGCGGCCCCTATTGACAAGGAAACTTCATTTGAGTCTGACCCATGTGAAAATAATATTATTGTCTGCTTGACAAATTCACAGAATTTGCCCAAATTAAAACGACCCCTTTCAACAAGAATTTGATAGAAAGACCACAATGGCACAATACAACCAGGATAGATATACTTAGATTACAGAAATTACAGTGTCCACTATCTCAAACACCATCCCTCTAAATTTTTAAGGAAGAAAAGGTAATCAAATTTACAAGGGGTTAAATGACATTTTGGTCACTCAACTGACTACTAACTTGCAATTGGGTCATCCAACAAAAAAAGTTTTCAATCGAGTCACTTAATAGGTAAAAACATGCAAAATAATCATTAAACCAATTAAAAATTTCACGACCGTTAAGTTTCTTTTGACTTTGACGGAATCCGTTAAATCGATATAAACTAGTGTACAACTCAGCAGCCACATCAACAATCTACTCATATAACTTGGACTCGATCCATCCATTAAAAAACACAAATCATTCAAGCCTTATCTCTCTCATATCTCTCGGCAGCTCTCCCTCAACCCACCGGAAACTCCATTGCCGATGAACATTCAAGCTCGATTTCTTCACAAAACAAGACATTTAACGCCTTAATTAATCAACACAAAACAAGACATTTAACCCTTTAATTAATCAACACAAAACAAGTCATTCCATCACTCGTTCCCAATCCACCTCCTGTTTAGCTTCCCTCCCTCTCAACACAATCAACATTAACTCACACTCTTTCTCTCTCCCGAGTTGACTCAGCTTCTTATTCAAACCCTCACGGGCGCCACCGTCTTCTTCTACCTTTTCGGCATCGAAACCGACATAGAAAAACCTGAATAACTGACAAAGAAGAATCTGAATAACCGACAAAGAAGAACATGATGATTCGAGAAGATCAAAGTCAGAAGAATGAATGTGTGTGTTGGGGGGTAATGTAAATGTAATTATCCAAATATAAGTTCATCGGAATTTTGGGGAAGCAAAAGGGGGCAAGTGGATTGTTGGAATTATGTACAAACAGAGAGGGGGCATACAACAATGAGATCTTCAAGATTACTTTGCTCCAAAGAAGGATCGATTCCTTTGAAGTCCCCCACCAGAACCACTACTGGACCCGTCTCTGTATGTATATGTTGTGTGTTTATGCACGGGAGAGAAGAAGAAAAACAAATGGTTTTTGAGTTAATGTATGCATAAATATGTTATGGGTTATTGGTAATTGGGTTTGAGTCGGATTAACGGGTATGTGAGGTGCACACGCCACATTGGACAAAGAGCAACCAACTCACCTTGTCATATTAGCTTTCTATCAAATATTTAACGTTAGTAACGGTTAGTGACCCAATTGAAAGTTTTAAACAGTATAATGAGTTGGCTAAAAACTTTTTCAGTTGGATAACTCAATTGAAAATTAATAGTTAGAATTGAGTGACCATAACGTCATTTAACCCAATCTTCAAGATCGGCCATTTTAAGTAACCATTACCAAATCCTAACCGTCCTAACCATAATCATATCTTATTAGGTATAAATAATGTCAATTATTAACTTCAAAGTTTCACCTCCGAATCTTTGACGTGTCATACCGAGCCTTTTCCATATTATATAGAATCACACTACCAGTGATGTGCTGAAGCACCTCACAAAAAAGCAGTGCAAAGAACCATGCAGAAAAAACACAAGCAATTATGATATTGAAACTTGACCAAAAATTTCCCTGTAAAATTTGCTGTTTATATAAAAGATGACATGTATATAACCAATGTAACTGCTCCCAGATAACCTAAATTTGATATCACTGTCTACTTTGTGCGATAATAGCCCCATGCTCATCTCCGGTATCACTGATGAACTCCCAGGCCTTTGCTTCAAAAGAAAGTCTCCCACCAGCTCACAAGCTATCCAGGTTCGATGTGCACAAGCTGAACATTGTAATAATAAATACAGTAATTAGTCAAATTGAAAATTCCTAAAATTGAGTAGAATAAGTATAATATATAATAAACTGTCTAATACATCAAAACAGTAATCGTGGTCACACCACTATAAAAAATAATGCAAGCAAATGTCTTTAATTAACACTAAGAAACTCCTGATTACAGTCCCAGGAAAGGGTGAAATTCCTATATATGTTGTTGGTACCAATGCAGAGTTATATGATCATTCTGAGACAATAACTAGTAACGCGTCCTGTACTACCAACTGCCTTGCGCCCTTCGTCAAGGTTCGATCAGAAATTTGGTAATGCTTTCTTCCCTGAGCTTTTTTTAATAAAGAAAGTGGTACCAGTAATGATTCCGAGAGCATAAATGTTTGAGATATGTCATAATAAGCATTATTAAGGGAACCATGACCACAACTCACTCCTGCACCGGTGATCAGAGGCTCCTTGACGCAAGCCACAGGGATCTCAGGCGTGCAAGTGCTGCAGCACTCAACATTGTCCCAACAACATCAACTGGTGCAGCGAAAGCTGTGGCACTTGTCCTACCAAACCTTAAGGTTGTGTTCACTTAGTGAGAATGGAATGGGAAAGGAATGGAATGAAAAATTATACACAAATTTTACGAAGAAAGAAGAATGTGTGAGTGAAATTGTGAATAAATATGAGGAATTCTAAATTTTTTATGATGGGATTGTAGGGAAAATGGTGGAGAAATGGAATGGAGCATTCCTTCCAAAACATGTGGGTTAAAATTCTAGTTCAAATAGTTTGGAATAGAATGAAAGAAGGATTGAAAATTATAAACATTTTTCCTAATCTCATCCAAATAAGAGTATAAATTTCATTCCATTCTCCCCTCATTCCATTCCATCGAAGTGAACACAGCCTAAGGGAAAGCTCAATGGCATTGCCCTCCGTGTGCCCACACCTAATGTGTCTGTTGTGGATCTCGTTGTTTAGGTTATGGAGAAGACATTTGCTGAGGAAGTCAATGCTGCCTTCAAGGAGAGCGCTGACAACGAGCTTAAAGGCATCCTAGCCTTGTGCGAGGAGCCACTTGTTTCAGTTGATTTTATTAGAATAATATATGATCCTGGTAAATCACTCTCTTAACACCTTGAGGTTTTAGGAGAACTCGTAACTTAACATGGTATCAGAGCTTCAGTGGGCAGGGGTCTAAGGTTCGACTCTCTACCACCCCCAATATTATCATAATTAATTATGGACACGAAAAACTTGCTATTACCCCAAAGATGGGTGCCCATGATCCACTCTCGACCCATATATGGACTTTCGAGTGAGGAGGAATATTAGAATAATATATAATCCTGGTAAGTCAGTCTCTTAACACCTTGAGGATTTAGGAGAAGTGGTAACTTAACAGATTTCAGATGCTCAGATGTTTCCTCAACAGTTGATGCATCACTTACCATGGTTATGGGAGATGACATGATGAAGGTGATTGCCTGGTATGACAACGAGTGGGGTTACTCCCGGCGAGTGGTTGATTTGGCTGATATTGTGGCCAGTAAATGGAAATGATCTTTTTCTGATGGTCGATTATATTAACTTTTCCCATTCATAGATTTCCGATTTTTGTTAAAAACTGTAATATGAGGATGAACAACTTCATCATTTACGTTTGAAACTAAACATAAGCCTGCAAACAAAAGGTCACCTGTGGTCTTTAGTTTTTTTGAGTTTGATGTTTCAAATTTCGGAAGCTTTTGTGTTTTTAAAGCATTTAGGTGCTATCATATCATACTATCATATCATACTAAGAATAAGCTATACCACATATGTTTTGCCTACACTTGAATTCTCGCTTCTGATTAATGATTTATTAAGATTAGTTTGCTTCCAAGCACAAGCACAAGCACTATCTATTCTTTTGGTTGAAAGGAATGGTATGAGAGTATATGGCATAGCTTATGCATATATACAATGGCCTTTTGAGTTCATATCTAGTCACGTACATATCCATACTGATCGACAAAAGATATTGAGTTAGTAATTAAGACCAGAACTAAACCGATACTGAGAGTAATATAAAAAATTGTGTAAAAGAGTTTTTATTTTATCATAAAAGTTGTTTAACAAATTTTATAGTCAATCATGGCTGTTAGATGATGCTTTTTAATTCTAATTAAACAATAATAATTTTTATTTGAATTAAAATGATAAAATTTGAAGGCCTATTCTAATAAATAACTATAGATTTATTTTAAAAGGAATAGGATAGATTCAAGTTAAATAAATACCTTAATATTAAGCCACACACATACTATAATATGGGAATCCACAAACACAAGACATTTTAAACTAAAAAGTAGAAGACATAAAAAAAAATGCAATTTAAGAGCTCAAATAAATAGCCAGGGAAATCCAAAAATTAAAAATAAAGGATATTGGTAGCGTACAAAACATAAAAGGGAAATGCAGATATATTTAAATATGTGTGGGTGTGTTTTAATTATTGGGAGAGAAACACCAACATCTACCAACCTGAAAATGACTATCCTTTTAATTTGCTGCCGTTGCCAGTGACACTCAGTGTTGATAAATCTATCAGTGTTGATAAGCTTTGAAAGATGAGGTGGAAGTTTCTGGAGTGATTGAAGGCTGCTGCATCCTCGTATGTACAATCGCTCCAACTGTTTCAGGTTGGATAAATCGGGTAATTGTACCCTTAAACTTCTTATGGAAGTTCGGGAAAGGAGGACCCATGGCTTGTAGAGTTAGTCAACCAAAGTTCTTCAAGGTTGAAAAGCTTAAAAAGACTAAAGGGTTTGGTTGGGGAGAGACTCTCGCACTCATCATCAAGAAGTAATCTTTTTAGACTCTGGTAATTCTTTAATTGCTGTATGAGATGCACCTAGATTTTTAAACATTGCATCTTCCCCAACTGCTCAGGCAATCTATTCAGCTGTGAACAGTAAAACAATTTTAATAGCTCAAGAGACTTCAACTTCCATATACTGTTTGGAAGACTCGTAAGGTTTTTGCACCAAAACAAATCCAGTTGGACCAAATTAAGCAGGTTTGAAAACGAGTCTGGAAGTTGTTCGATTGCACTCTCAGATGCATTAAATATCTTCAAGCCATCCATGTTCCCAATTTGCTCAGGTAACTTTCTAAGCATGTTGCAATAGTGCAAGTTCAAACTAATCAATTTGTTCAAGTGGGCAATTGAATCTGGAAGTAGCTCAATTGCTGTATCACTTGCATCATGCACCTGTAAGCCTTTCATATCGCCCAATTGGTCAGGCAATACTTTCAGATTTCTGCAACCCCTCATATTCAAACTACTCAGTGAAGTCAATTGCACGATGGGCCTGGGCAATCGTGTTAGATTCACTTAACTGTCCAATTGACTCCGGCAACTCTTCCAAATATTTGCATCCATCCAAAATCAAATGACGCAAGCAAGGTAACTAAAAGATCAAATTTATTATCAGGCTTTCACATTCACCAATCAAATGAACATTTAATATAATTTATTAATCTGAAAATTTGGCTACTATTCTCTATATATTGGAGTATATATTCTCTCTATCGAGTTGAATTCAATAGAGAACTTTATGTATGCTGTGGCGGAACCAGAATTTTGAAAAAGCCGGGGCTAGAATAATAAATTATTAAATTTTAGAGCTTAAGCGGGACTCAATAACAAATATTTACTAATTTTTAACTACAAATGATTATTTGAAAAACAAATTCTCTATTAATTCTTGAACGCCAGCCGGGGTTGGAGCCTAGGCTGACTCCCTCTGGTTCCGGCCCTGTATATATGAAGAATATATATGTCTTGCATTATATTCTTTCATATATAAAAAGTAGAATATAATACCGTACATATATAACACTTTTGCCTCTCTCTATACCCAATTGGTATAGAAATGAATTCTCCAATTTGCAAGTATATATTCTCCATTCTCTCTATTCAAATAATTAAAAATAATTATACATTTTGCACCTAAAATTAGTTCCATAATTTAATTTTAATTATACATCAATATATAAATATTTTAGTTAAAATGGGAACTAAAATTCGCGAAAATCAAGATTATGAAAATTTTAACATTCATAATATATTATATTTGTATTTTAATAATATACTGTTTTAAATTAATTATATAATTATAATAATTTATAAAAATAATATATTTTTTTATTAATTTATATTTGATAGAAACTGATATACAGTAGAAACTCGATAAATTAATACTCGATTATTTAATAAACTCTCTAAGATAATATTTTTGGCCGGTCCCGACTCGGGGATAGCGTACTAAATTAATAATTCGCTAAAATTATAAGATAATACATTTTTGATAATTTCTTTAAACCCCATATAAAATATAAATTAATAATTTCTTATATATAGCATATTACATGACTTGGATTATCCTTGTTGTGCTTGCATAATGCTCTTCGAATCTCGTCTGTCATTATTGTTTTTTTCACACCTTGGAAGCCATGTTGTGTATATGATTTGTTTGTGTTAACCTATTTTGATCTTATATTTATATAGAAAATATTTTTGATATCCATAAAGTGATACATTGAACACAAGAAGCATAATAAGGTGGGAGATTGAAGGTTTGTTTCAAATTGGGCCCTTCATTTGATATATATGCATTGTATACAATAATTAAGTGGAAGTTTGAAAAGTGTTTGTAAACTAAGTATTTTACTATAAATTAATAAAATATTAATTAATATATAAATTAATAATTATTAATTTATCAATTAATTAATAACTCTTTTAATTAATAAATTTTGGTGGTCCCAAGTATATTATTTTATAGAATTTCTAGTGTAATGTTAATGGGTTAAGAAGAATCAGAAGTAACTAAAACTAATGATATGTAAAAGAAATAAAGGAAGGAACATAACTTATGAATGAAAGTGGAAGTATGTCACGTCATTTAATAAGTTTTTGTGTATACAATTATGTGTAGGTATGTGTTTATAGTCACATGCTCATATGTGTTGTGTATCTCTTCTCTTTGTAAAACTTTGGTTCGATTTTGATTTCCGCACATGACTTTTTGTGATTGTATTCAAGGACAAGTCTCCAATGTGTATGGTTACGATGGCATGCACAAAAAGCCTTACCGGTCGGGCTTTAAAATGCTCGGTTATTTTTAAAATTGGGTTGGGCCGGATATTTTAAAAAAATGGGTCGGGCTGGATTGGGCTTTCCTCAAAATATAAAGCCCATTTAGGCTTACATGTCGGTCCTGATCGGGCCGTACTTTTCTTAATTATATATTTTTATTTTTAAAATTTAATTTTAATATTTTTGATTTTTTTCTTAAAAAAATGAGCTGTTTTCCAGGCTTTTCAAAAAGCTCGGGATTTATTCGGAGTTTATCCGGGCTTTTTTAAAAATTGGGTTGTATTCGAATTTTACGGGTTTCGGGCCGGGCTGGACTTTGATGAAAAAATGAAGGCTTGTTTAAAGTCCGAACCTGGGTGATCTATCCATGACCAGGAACTGGGCTTTTTTTCGGATCGGGCTTTTCGGACTTTTTTTTGGATCGGATCGGATTTTGGGTTTTTTGAACATCTCTAGAGTTTACATTACAATTAATAATTTAACTAAAGTATTCCATTTCTTCTATCCTGCTCTTTATTCTGTTTTTATTTGTTAACATTTGATTATGGGACCATTGAAACTTCACCTCACAAAAAAATTTCAGGTGACGTATTTCTGGACTCCGGTATAGGAGTTTCTGGTAGCTAGAATTGATTACCAAGGGGTATAAAAGATGACATGGATTTAAGCAATGGAACTGCTCCCAGGAAACCTAAATTTGATATTATTGTCTACATATCGTGCGATAATAGCCCTATACTCATCTACACTATCACTGACGAAATCAAATTTGATATTACTGTCTAAAATTCTATGTCAGGGTTAACAGAATGGAATGTCACTGCTGTAGAGTGTATTCATTAAAATATTGTTTCCAAGATATTATTTAAGTAACTAGCTCTAATTCCCATGCGAGGCACGGGTGAGCTCTAAAATACGAGCNTGTGTCATGATTTCTGTTCCATCCGGAATCACTTTTCTACAAAAATCAATCTGCTGGGAGCATGAAAACAAAGAACAGATTGCTATCACAGTTCAATATAAATAGTCCAATTTAAAAAAATTAATTTTCACATTTTATTTAAAGTGCATATCAGATGAAATTGGCTAGATAGCACACCTTACTAATCATCTAGCATGATTCAGAATCTTAGTAATTTTTAAAGGGCCATGAAGATCAACTAAAAATGAATGANAATATTTTCGTCCAAGCATACATAAATTTGGAGGTTTCCGATGGTCTAGCAACACCGTAGCAATCACAGCCCAAGCTATTGTAAGTGAATCACTAATGTTCTAAACATGGAAACAGTAAAGTGGGCAGACCAAATATGCTCTTTTTTTGGTCAATGCGTCTTCGTCAAAGGGGTGTCTCAAAAATAGTATGGCCTTAAATAATAATAAGCAAAATTNACTTTCTCTTCTAGGCCCACTATATAGATAACATGTAGCTTTCTCTTCTGGGCACCACTATATAGATAACATGTAGCTTTCTCTTCTGGGCTGTATGTTGTTTAATCTACTTAAGGCTGCCCTGTCATTTTCTGTGCTTCGGACTTCAGATCAACTATATATCTCAAAATCCGTATACAAGTCACTTCTATACTCCATAGAATTAGTACCAGAGAAATTCAATTCNATGTATATGGAGACCTGTACATATTTAACATGCCTTGTATTACTTTTTTTTCTAATACTTGCAACGGCGGCCTCACACCTACCTCCATCGCAGCTCTGTCCAGATATNCATTGAAACATTCTATCAAACACATTGTGGAACTCCATACTCATTTATACATGACAATTTATAGATGATGTTTCTTAATAAATTTTGGTTTGATTAATAATGAACAAAATTTAAAGACCTNTGGGACAAGAGATGTTAACGACATTGCACGGGAATCGGGACATTTACAACCTTTACACAATGCACTGCAACCAAGAAACACATACATATCTTCTGATTCAACTTGAACACAATAACTTTCAAGTCTCAACTATCTCACTGATCTATTAACATTCATATATCATTTCTCTTTTGTCCGGACATTTGTAGGGTTTATGCTTATCAGTTATTAGCAAAAAAATTGAGCACTTAATACTTCTAGTTTGCATAAGTTATCTTGGTCAATCCCAGAGTTTAGCGTAGAGTTATATTCTATCCTCTTATATACATATTTTAATTAACCATTACCAACTACCATCTGGTTGTCAACTTGTATAGTCCTTAATCCCTATAAACACCATATCTTGCCCATTTACGTGTCATGATTTCTGTTCCATCCGGAATCACTTTTCTACAAAAATCAATCTGCTGGGAGCATGAAAACAAAGAACAGATTACTATCACAGTTCAATATAAATAGTCCAATTTAAAAAAATTAATTTTCACATTTTATTTAAAGTGCTGAAATTGGCTAGATAGCACACCTTACTAATCATCTAGCATGATTCAGAATCTTAGTAATTTTTAAAGGGCCATGAAGATCAACTAAAAATGAATGAACCAATAATTTGTTTAGCTATTTGGTGTATGTTTGACATAGCCTCTCATGCCTACTATATAGATAACATGTAACTTTCTCTTCTAGGCCCACTATATAGATAACATGTAGCTTTCTCTTCTGGGCACCACTATATAGATAACATGTAGCTTTCTCTTCTGGGCTGTATGTTGTTTAATCTACTTAAGGCTGCCCTGTCATTTTCTGTGCTTCGGACTTCAGATCAACTATATATCTCAAAATCCGTATACAAGTCACTTCTATACTCCATAGAATTAGTACCAGAGAAATTCAATTCATTGAAACATTCTATCAAACACGTTGTGGAACTCCATACTCATTTATACATGACAATTTATAGATGATGTTTCTTAATAAATTTTGGTTTGATTAATAATGAACAAAATTTAAAGACCTATTTAATAATTATAGATTTTATTTTAAAAAGAATATATGATAGATACAAGTTAAATATACACCGTCATATTAAAAATTAACATACAAATGAACACAAGCCATAAAGATTAATTTCAAATATGTATAAAAACCAAACCAGATATATTAGAATTAGAATATGGATGACAAATATTAGAATTAGACGACCCCCACACTTCTTCACTTCCCGCTTCCTTTCTTCACGACTTGGAAAAGAAGGTGCAGGAGTAGAGGCAGGGGTGTTTTTAGCATGCGATGAGCCCCACACATCTCTACTTGCAACATTTCTCCAAGAGTATATCCATAATCAATAGAAGCCTTTACTTGAAAAGAAACATGAATTTTGTCTCCGCTCTTTATTGAGATGGCATCTCCCCTTATGCATCGTACACTCGATTCTACGACGCCCTTTCGACAACTAATCCCATATGTATATAGATCAAACTGAAATGTTTTTTTGATACCCTCTGTTTTATTTGTAATAACAGCATCCAGTGTTAAACTTGGTGGAGTGATGGTGGTGTATTTATAAACAACCCACAAGGCGATGCCCACGAAGTTTTCTCCCAAGATTGATGGAATATCAAAACATAGTGTACATCCGTTGCTTTTATAGTTGAACCATTTTGGTATCTCCCTGTTGTGTACAGTAGCTCAAACTCGTATCTTACCTGTAACATGAAAGAGAAACATAAATAGATTTAAATATGTGCGAGTGTGTTTTAATTATTGGGAGAGAAACACCAACATCTACCAACCTGAAACGGACTATGCTTTAAACTGAATTTTAAATTGCTGCCGTTGCCAGTAACTTTCAGTGTTGATAAATCTCTCAGTGTCGACAGATCTGGCAGATGTTGTAGGCTTTCACATTTAGAAATAGTAAGCTTTGAAAGATGTGGTGGAAGTTTCTGGAGTGATTGAAGGCTGCCGCATCCCTCTATGTGCAATTCCTTCAACGGTCTCACATTGGATAAATCGGGTACTTGTACTAGTGAAGCGTGGTTACGTATAAACACTATTCTTTTTGTTGTTGGAGGATTTTCGTAACAACGGATTTCGAAGGTTTGCTAGAATAATAGAGTTAAAAATATAATAATATGATTGTTAATAAGGTTCAGAGCTTGTAAAAAAGATTGGGTTGGACTTGGGAGGTGTCTCGATTTGTCTCACGTATCGAATCCCTTTTATCAAGATGTCTGCGTACGTAGTTATATACGATCAAACTCACGTAGTTCTTTTATAATTGAATATATTCCCGAAGAGACTTTAAAGATATATTTATTAAATATGGGAATTAGTTGATTTTATCTCATATAATCTTAGCGTTGTGATATCTTCGTGATTTAAAAGATATCGTTTGGAAATATTTTCTATAATTAATGCATTGAGATTGATTTTTTCCTCGTTTCAGAGAGAGGATAACTTGAAAATTAAACAATTGGTTATTACTGAAATTAATACTAGAAATAAAGGAAAATAAAAGTACTATACCAAAAATATGGCATAAAAATTACTCCCCAGTTCTTCAGTGCAGCTTGCTGTAGTAAAGAACTAACCATTATTCGATTGCTGAAATATCTGAAAATAAAGATTAGTAAAAACATGGAGCATCGTAGTGCCCGTAATTCTTATGCGGATGCAAGTAGACATCATACGATAACGAAAATAGGATATATGTTTTGCCAAGATTTGTAAGTGCGTGAGGATAATAATTTTGTAGAAATTCATTGCGATCTTCGATGTCAAGTTAGGACCTTGGCGTTTGTATATCCTGAATTGGTATACACGCTTTGTAAGTGTCTATGTGAACCACACAAAAGTATGATGTCTCCGATCCCACCTAAACTCCCCTAGTCGAAGAGTGATGTCTTTAATAAATTTTACCCATCTGAAGAGGTGGGCCTTCAATAATGTAAGTTTTATCCGTCTACTCCATGTTGAGGAGGAAGGTATTCCAGAATGCAAGTTTTGTCCGTCGACTCCCCGTTGGGGAGGAGGGTTTTCAAGGGGTTACTGACTCATTTCTAAGCGTGTAACATTACGGGAATTATCGTTTTCCATGGCTACCCCACTTAGACAATTTAAGATCGCATGTTTGTAAAAACAAATCTTGAAGTATATATATATTACCGTGACAATATTTGCAAAATATTTTGAACACAATCCAAACACATCCATAAATATGCCGATTTGAAAATGTCGCGATGTATATATTTTTTCTAAAAATATGAAAGAATTTTATTAAAGATAATATGTTTTGCCATAGCGGCTAATATTTTTCCTTAAAATTATGCAGCTCGTACAATCTTGTAAACATATCCATAATCATCAAAACAAAAATCTTGTACGATTTGTTTTAAAAAATATACGTGTCTCCCAAAATATTGGTTGCACAAATTTTCAATCACAATATATGTAGTTCGTACGATTTTTTGGATAATAAAATAAATTTCATGCATGACAAATAATATATGTGATAACAAAAAATAAAAATAAGAAAACTTATCTCGTATTTTTGTCAGATGGATAAGATGGGTAGATATTGTGCTCCTTTTGATGGTGAGAGTCCCAACACCATAATTTGCATATAGTAGTCTACTCATCTTTTTAACTCCTCTTTACTGTTGTATTTTATTCAACACGTCATATCTCCATCGTTCGGTTTCCCATTGAACTTGTCCAAAATCTTTTTAAAACTTATCATGTGTATTGTGTTTGTTTGATATGTCGTTTAGCGCCAATTTTTGTTGGAGGATTTTCGTAACAACGGATTTCGGAGGTTTGCCGGAATAATAGAGCTAAAAGTATAAAAAAAATTGGAGAGACTTTAGGGATATATTTATTAAATATGAGAATTAATTGATTTCATCTGATATAATCTTAGCGTTGTGATATCTTCGTGATTTGAAAGATATCGTTTGGAGATATTTTCTATAATTAATGCATTGAGATTGATTCTTTTCTCGTTTCAGAGAGAGGATAATTTGTGGATTAAACAATTAATTATTACTAAAATTACTATTAGAAATATAAGGAAATAAAAACACTATGTCAAAAAGATGGGCATAACACTTTTTATATTCAGTGGAAGTTCGGGAAAGGAGGAACCATGGCTTGTAGAGTTAGTCAACCAAAGTTCTTCAAGGTTGAAAAGCTTAAAAAGACTAAAGGGTTTGGTTGGGGAGAGACTCTCACACTCATCAAAAAGATGTAATTCTTTCAGAGAATGAAAACTTCGAATCATGGGCAGCCACACTCTTACATTACATCTCGGTTCTAGATACTCCAACTTCATATTCTCTACAGCATCAGGCAACTTAATTGTTCTGCCATCCTTATGGTTCAGATATAACGCTTCAAGTGATGTAAGATTACGGATGCTATTCGCACATATGTAAGCTTCCTGCGTTGTTTGAAATTCAACTCTTGTATCCTATCTATTGCTGAATCATATGCATCCAGCCTTTCTAAACATTGCATCTTCCCCAACTGCTCAGGCAATCTAGCTAGCAAGCTAGGTCTGTGCACTTAGACAAATCCAGATCAATCAAATTAAGCAGGTTTGAAAATGAGTCGGGCAGTTGTTCGGTTGCACTCTCAGATGCTTTAAACATCTCCAAGCCATCCATGTTCCCAAATTGCTCAGGTAACTTTCTAAGCTTCCCGCAAAAGGACAAATTCAAAATAATCAATTTCTTCGGGTGAGCAACTGAATCTGGAAGTTGTTCAATTGTTGTATAACTTGCATCAAGCACTTGTAAGCCCTTCAGTAATAATCAAACTTATGGAACCCGGTCAGTGTCTTAGCACTTCCGGTCGGGTATGGCTCTGATACCATTTATAACAATTTAAGCCCATAATTTAATGCATACTGGGCCCAATAACCCACTACCGGGTCAGCCCAAAAGAGTTAGCAATTTTTAGTATACATTAGTTATTGACTTGTCCTTATAATGGGCTCAAACACACACTTTGTATTTGATGTAGGATGTTTTAAGCGGAAAAAGAGGTTAAAGCAACCCCTTACCTATAACTATAATGGTTATTTAAAATATTATAAAATAATAATTATTGTCAAACATTGTAAAGAATAGTACAAAAATAATTTTAGGAAACTTTTTTAAAAATTACTTTGAAAAAAAGAGTAACAAGTATTTTGGGATAATTTTTTTCCAAAAGAGACGTGTAAAATGGAACGGAGGGACTAATATTTTGAATCTGAATATTTTTAAAATATATATAATGATAGGATTACTGATTAAATATTTGTTAATGATGTAATAAAGTATTAATTTGCCCATGTAAAATTTGATATTACAGTTGATATTTTTATATACAAGCATGTACCGTTTGTTTTCTCATAAATCGAAATTAAATATTTGCCTTTTGTTTTACCTCTAGATTTTGCGAAGCCTGACATGATTCCAAGTATAAGCGTTGGCATTTCCCATGTTCAGATTCTTCGCGAATAACTTTCTTTCCTATGTCTTGTATAAGATTATGCATCGGTAACTTATTATCCTTATCAATTGTTAATAGACATCTTTCAACTAGAATTGGTATTCCGGCATGAGGGAATAAACGACAAGATTTAAATACAAGAACAACCTCATCTCTGTTCCTTCCCACAAAGAAGAATATAATATTAAGGAAAATAGTCTTCTGTGTTTTATCTTCTAATTCATCGTAACTCAGTTGAAGAAATTCCTGCATACCTTTCACCGAAGTATCTTGATTTTTTTCAAGTTTAACTTTCTAGAATGACACATCTGTCCTACGGCACAAAGATGCTCCTAGCACCTTTAGAGCTAATGGAAGACTTTCGGCATAAGTTACAAATTCTTTTGAGAGAGCTAAGTAATTTTCAGGAGGCGTTAGTTTTTTAAAGGCATGAAAGCTAAAGAGCTTTAATGAATCATTTCGTCCCAATTGCTTCACCATGTATGTTTCTACTTGTATCATTTCTGTTTTCAGTTGATTTGGCAGGTTAACATCTCTCGCCGTAATTATAACTTGCCATAATTATAACTCTGCTACCATCTGAAAATAACTCGCAAATCCTTACTAGCAATTCCGAATAGCTTGATTGGTCCAGATCATCCAGCACAATGAGAGATTTCTTATAACAAAGAATTTCTTTCAATTTTCTTAAGAGTAAAATGCAAACTGTGTACCTGTAGTATGCAAGTTTTGTAATTTGTGTACCTAAACTATCAATTGTACACTTTGTGTACCTAAACTTTATAAAACTAATCAGTTTGTGTACCTAAACTTTAATTGTGCATTTTGTGTACCTGAACTTTAGTTTAGGTACACAAATTGAATATTTTTATAAAGTTCAGGTACACAAAATGCACAATTAAAGTTTAGGTACACAAACTGATTAGTTTTATAAAGTTTAGGTACACAAAGTGTACAATTGATAGTTTAGGTACACAAATTACAAAACTTGCATACTACAGGTACACAGTTTGCATTTTACTCTTTTCTTAATGCACTTTGAACATCACGACCTTATAATCCTTCACTCTGAGAAGCTCAATCAAGAGTTGTTGAAGTAAAGGAAGTAGAGGACTACCTCCATGTGAATATTGTTTTACATTTTCCAAAAAACAACTTATATCAAACCTGTGGTTGTACTTGTAGAAAGCGTTGGCTATTGTAGTTTTCCCAATTCCACCCATCCCGCATATTCCAAGGGCACGAACATCATTTGACTCCATGCTTAATTGTTGATATATCTCTTTGACAGCAAGATCTATCCCAACTAAATATCTTTCCAGGTGCAGTACTTTTTTAGATGATCGTGGCACGACATTCTCCACAATTTTTTGAGTAGTCTCCGCTTCACTCCTGTTAATTTTAATAAGAAATACACAATCATAATTCTTAGCTTATATAAATGATATATATCATGTTGTGTGGTATCATATGTTTGCAAAAAGTGTAGCTGAACATCACAAAAAACAAATAGTATTTAATTGGATTAAGAACTCATGGTAAAGGGACTTGCTCGTTTGCGTCTTCTTTCAAATGGTATCCTGATAATTGTGCAATTTCAGTAAGAGCAGTTTTCCACTTCTTAATCGAAGGAACAGAGTAACGCTTCTTATGCTTGTTAAGAGCAGCACCAAAACACCCTTTATGGTATCATAGATCTGATGGATCAGCATAGTAAAACACGGGAACAACCTGATTCTTTGCTCTCTTGCAACTAAGGATCTCTGCAAGCTCATCAAGGCACCATGACGAATCAGCATAGTTCTTTGAGATTACAACTACAAACATCTTCGAATTTTTTATTGCATTTAGTAGTCCTGGAGCAATTTGTTCACCCTTTTCCAGTGCAGGTTCATCTCTGAAGGTTACAATTCCTGCTTGATCCAAAGCATGGTAAAGATGCGAGATGAAATTTGTACGAGCATTCTCACCACAAAGGAGAGGAAGGGCCATTTAATAGACTATTTGTTGTATCCATAGGAACTTGAGTAATGTTTTTCACCACCATCTCTTGTTTAAAATCACTAGACCTCTGATACTTTGGCTGAGGAGAGGAGCTAAACATCAGACAAAAAACGCAGGACAAGGCAAGTCCCAGAGCAGCATGTATAACGAAAGTCACCGGAGAGTGACCTGTATACACTATAACTGATTCTTTTAACGCTTCCCATAACTCGAAACCCATCGATTTAAAATGAACTAGATGAACTGATGATGTTTCTGCTGGATGCACTACAACTGATTCTTTACTTTTTATATTTATTTCTGCACTAGAACTAGTAAACCCACTCATTTAAACGTATCATTAATTACTTAAATTTAATTATATTATTAACAATTTCATTAATTACTTAAATTTTTATTTCAAAATTCAAGCATATTTATAAAAATATTATAATAAAGTTATTAAATTCTTTTAGCCAGATATTTTTTAGTTTAATGTATATTAATAAAAATAATACATGTATAATATTTTTTTATATATTGAATATTTATTTGTTAACTTGATTTTATATTTTAAGTGTTTTTTTTTTGAAATAAACGTACTTATATTACTTAACAAATATGAAAATCCAATACATGATGAATAAAATCAGGAGGAGTAACATTCCACTCCCCTGACTCAGAAAATGCAGTTTTAACTAAGACATGAGCTACATTATTCGCAGAGGACAAACTCCACTAACATATTATGAAGGTGCTTCAATAAATAGACACAATCGTATTAAAATATGCTTCTCCTTGGTCGCCCTTGCATGCCATCGCGAGGATCTTTGAGTCCGTTTCAGCTAACAATGATGTAGTTCAACCGACTTAGCCCATGATAATGCTTCTTTCAAACTGATGGCCTCAGCTTCTCTAGGCTGCCATGCTCTTGACAACCGAGTACACTTGGCTCTGAGAAAACTTCCATGTGAATCTCGCAGCACACTTCCTATACCAATGCTACCGTCCTCATAAATCGCAGCATCCACATTCAATTTAACCCATCCCAGTGGTGGTTTACTCCATTTTCTCCTGCCTTCTCCTTGTTGGTTGTTTTCTTCATTAATAACGTCATAGTCCCATCCCGTTTTCTCTTCATTCATCAACATCTGAACTGTAGTTTCTCGCAGTTCCTCTGGCATAGTAGTAGTTAAACACCCATTTTCAACACATCCCTGACTAAGTCCTGAGCCTCCATAATGCTACGCCACATGTAGCTAGGGTTCACTCCCATATTTGCACTAAGAAAATTCGTACTAGGGAAATATCGAGCTTGCATAATATCCGACACCAAAGGATTTGCTCTAGTTAAAATTCGTCACCCCTGTTTGGATAGCATGGCTTTATTAAACTGGTTAAGGCTTCTTACTCCTAACCCTCCTCCCGATTTTGGAGCACACAACTTATCCCACGAAATCAATCTTATACCCTTACCACTAGTTCCTTGCCCCAAAAAAACCCATTCATTTTCTTTTCGATACTATCACATATAGAAACAGGAAGAAAGAATAAACTCATCTAGAAATTTGGTATGGCTTGTGCTGCTGTTTTTAAAAGAATTAGCTTACCACCTTTTGACAGGCCTTTATTTCCACCCCTGCAATTTTTGAGCCACATGTCTGCGTAGATCTAACGCATCCGTAAAATGCTCAAGTGCGCATGGACATGTGACGTTTTTTTGAACACTACTTACAAAATAAATACGTTTTGTCTGTGTAGGCTTGTTGATTAATGTATATGAAGATCTAATTACCATGGTTATGGGAGATGACATGGTGAAAGTGATTGCCTGGTATGACAATGAGTGGGGTTGATTTGGCTGATATTGTGGCGGCCAGTAAATGTAAATGAACTTTTTCTGATGGTCGATTATATTAACTTTTCCCATTCATAGATTTTCGATTTTTGTTAAAAACTGTAATATGAGGATGAACAACTTCATTATTTATGTTTGAAACTAAACATCAGCCTGCGAACAAAAGGTCACCTCTACATACTGCTCCCGCGAAGTCTCATCGCGTACAAATCCCTACGGGGACCCCGTGCTCTGTAACTCCATGATAGCCCCCAAAGCCGAATGGCCTTGGGCCATGGCAGTGACAGACATCTGGGAAGCCTGCCTTCCGCATCCGCACAGACTTAGGCCAAAATCCTTCACGTCTGCGGATTTGGGCCTGATTGACCGGACCAATACCTAACTCATATAGGTAACTTGTCCTCCAAGAACTACGTGTAACTTGAACCCCTATAAATAGGGTACGTAGACCTCTTGTTTCAGTTGGATTGACAGTTGGCAGGAAGAAAGCAAACATATTCTCTAGCCTTCTAACGAATCAACAACAAGATCAACTACCAAAATCCATCACTTTTCTCCCATGTTCTCCGCATTCTTCATCAAGTTCATAAGCAAAATCATTATATTTTGTTCCGTGATTCTAGCAAACCTCCAAATTACTGTTATACCAGTTTCTCCCAGTAACATAGGGTGATTTGATCATTTTGGCTGATAGATGATGTTTTAATTTTAATTAAAAAATAATTATTTTATATTTGAATTAATAATGAACAAAATTTAAAGGCCTATTCAAACAAATAATTATAGATTTTATTTTAAAAGTAATAAGATAGATGCATGCAAGTTAAATATACACATCATTTTCCATCTAACACGAGACATTTTACACTAAAAAACTGAATACACGGAAAATGAGAAAACACAATTTAAGAGCTCAAACAAATACTGTAGCTAGGGAATAAATCTTTTACCAACAATATAAACTTATTTGTATTAAAAAGGAATAGAAGGCCGTATGAGATGAGCCCCACACATCTCTACTTGCAACATTTCTCCAACATATCCATAATCAATAAAAGCCTTTACTTGAAAAGAAACATGAATTTTGTCTCCGCTCTTTATTGAGATGTCATCTCCCTTTATGACACTCGATTGTACGACATCCTCTAGACAAATCCTATATGTAAGTTGATCAAATGTAGATGTTACTTTGATACCCTCTGTTTTATTTGTAATAACAGCAGAAATTTCTAAAAGTGATCCAACGATGGTGCATTTATAAACAACCCAGAAGGCGATACCCACAAAGTTATCTCCCAAGATTGATGGAACTTCAAAAGATAATGTACATTCGTTGCTTTTATAATCGAACCATTCTGGGATCTCCCTGTTTTGTACAGTAGCTTCAAACTCGTCCCTTACCTGAAAGTGACTATCCTTTAAACTGACTTTTAAATTGCTGCCGTTGCCAGTGACATTCAGTGTTGATAAATCTCTCAATATTGACAGATCTGGCAGATGTTGTAGGCTTGTACATTTACAAATTGTAAGGTTTGAAAGATGAGGTGGAAGTTTCTGGAGTGATTGAAGGCTGCTGCAGTTCTGTATGTGCAATCGCTCCAATTGTCTCAGGTTGGATAAATCGGGTACTTGTACTAGTGAAGCATGATCATGTACTCGTAAACTTTTTAAATTCAGTGGAAGTTCGGGAAAGGAGGAACCATGGCTTGTAGAGTTAGTCAACCGAAGTTCTTCAAGGTTGAAAAGCTTAACAAGACTAAAGGGTTTGGTTGGGGAGAGACTCTCACACTCATCAAAAAGATGTAATTCTTTCAGAGAATGAAAACTTAGAATCATGGGCAGCCAAACTCTTATATTACATCTCAGTTCTAGATACTCCAATTTCATATTCTCTACAGCATCAGGCAACTTAATAGTTCTGCTGTCCTTATGGTTTAGAAATAACCTTACAAGTGATGTAAGATTACGGATGCTATTAGGCACGTATGTAATCTTCGTGCAATTGCTGATGTCCAACCATCGTATCCTAGGCAGTTCTCCAATAGACTCTGGTAATTCTTCAATTGCTGTATTATTTGCTTCTAGCTTTTTTAAACATTGCATCTTCCCCAACTGCTCAGGCAATCTATTCAGCTGTGAACAGGAATTCAGATCTAATAGCTCAAGAGACATCAACTTCCATATACTGTTTGGAAGACTAGTAAGGTTTTTGCAGCAAGACAAATTCAGATCGACCAAATTAAGCAGGTTTGAAAACGAGTCTGGCAGTTTCTCAATTGCTGTATAACTTGCATCAAGCATCTGTAAGCCTTTCATATCTCCCAATTGCTCCGGAAATACTTTTAGACTGCTGCAACCCCTCATATTCAAACGACTCACAGAAGTTAATTGCACGATGGGCTTGGGCAATCGTTTTAGATTCACACAATTACCCAAATTCAAATGGTCCAGTTTGGCTAGATGTCCAATTGACTCGGGCAATACTTTTAAATATTCGCATCCATCCAAATTCAAATGACGCAAAGCGGGTAACTGTACAAATATTGAGGCATCTATTTTTATCAGCTGTCACATTCACCAAGCAATAAACTTTTAATAAAATTTATTAATTTGAAAATTAAGCTACTTTTGTCTATATATTACATATTATTATCTCTAGGGGCCGGATCCTTAACTGATGTTTGCTGAATAACCGGGTTTTAACAAACTACTTCATAGTTGTTGGATCATCAATTGAATGGTTGAGATTAAAAAAAAAGGATCGAGCCTCGGTTATTAAGTGAGCCCTGTTAGACGAATCTCGGTTAATAAGGGAGGCCGACGAGCTTCATAATGCACAAATCTCCCAAATCAAAGAAGCAGTTGTTAGAGGGGATAATAAGTTATTCTCAGGCTATTCATCCAGTTTGCATCAATTTACAAGTAATCTGATTTTATTGTGGTGGACTGGCCTCTAGAATCAACTCTCCTGACTGAGTTTGATATATACATATACATATGTTTTTTTATAACTAATTAAAAGTTTAACAAGCTAGTAAGAATAGTTCAATTATGTTATGCACTTAGGGTGTGTTCGGTTGGAAGGATAGCAATGGGTTGAGATGAGAATGAGTTAGGGAATGGAATGACGTTAGGATAACAATGATGTGGGATAAAAATGTTCATTCCTTCTTTTGTTCGTTTAATAATATTAATTTTATTGGGAATGGAATGATCATTTTTATTCATTTATTTATTTAATATATAAATGAAATGAATTTAAAATATATATATTTTATTCAATAATAAATTTATTAAATAATAATATAGAAAATATAAATAAGGCAAAATTAATTATATAAGAAATAAGATTNAAAAAAAATATTTTATTCAATAATAAATTTATTAAATAATAATATAGAAAATATAAATAAGGCAAAATTAATTATATAAGAAATAAGATTATGTATATAATCTGAATTAAAAAGATTAATATTTTTTAAAAAATTAAATAGTTAAACAATTTTTTCATTAAAATATTTTGAATTACAAACATGTTATATTCAATAGTGAAAATAAAGATATAAAATTATTTATTTTTAATAAAGATAAGAATGGTTATCCCATGTGTGAGGGTGAGATAGAAAATTAGGTTACGAGGAAGGTTTGGAATGACATAAGGATATGATTGCATTCCCAAGTGCTCAACCGAATAACAATTTTTTCATTCCGGATGAAATGATCATTCATATCCCACTAATCTGCATTCCTATCTTCCAACCGAATAGGCTAGGACCTTAGTTTTTTGTTCAATAACACACAAACGCAGTCATACATATACCGTGTATACATATCTCTCCACACAGAGTCACTCACGTCTCTCTCCTCCAAACTTTTTCCAAAGGATTCTTAACTAACGTTTCAAAATGGGAGACAGATAAATGGACAGGACGAGCCTCGGTTATTAAGAGAGTCATGTGCACGAGCCTCTCTTAATAACCGAGACTCGTTCTATTTTTTTTAATCTTAGCCGTTCACTTCATGATCCAACGACTAGGAAACAGTTTGTTAAGTATGATTTATTCAGCAAACGGTTGTTGGAGATCCAACCCCTTATCTTTATAGTCAAAAGTTATGTGAAGCAGTACTAGTCCTATCGGAGACTTATGTCAAATTAGTATAGTTATTCTTAAAGGTCAGTCAATTTGTATTCATGAATGCAATCTTGAAGATATAACTGAAGATAAATCTCAAGAGATATATAGGCCATATATAAGTTCAATAGAGTCCACTTTTCAATTAAAAGACCCAGAAATCATATATGTTCCTCAGTATGAAATGTATTGTATTATTCTATAAACAGTACATATATGATTTCTAATTAAATAGAAATCTCCATTAAATCCAGCTCTCTCTCTCTCTCTCCATATATATATATAGGTCATTATTCCATAAAAAACACTCTTATATAAAGAATAAGAAAGAACACTTTAGAATCTTACATAAAAAATCATTTAGATTTTAAGTTTAACATCAATTATGTTTTTTTTATAAATAAAAATAGAATCTAACATGAGACTAACAAAAAATCATAACATAATTATGTGTAAATTTCATTTTTACAAAATGTATATAAGATTATATGCTGGATTCTATGTTAGATTCTGTAACATTTTATTTTTAAAATTTAGATGAGATTTGATGTTATATTCGATATGTTAGAATTTATTGTAGTTTAATTTTGTAATTCTAATCTTAACAAACTATTTCTCATAAAAAATAAATATTTTGATGGTGTTCTTCCGTGTTCTTTATCTAAGGGTGTTTTTTATAGGGTACAACCCATATATATATATATATATATATATATATATATAAATTAAATATACGGGTTAAATATCAAATACATCACTGACTGCGTTAAAATGTATCAAATAGGTGACTGACTACAAATTTGACTCATTTTGGTCACTGACTACGTCCAGATGTATCAAATAGGTGACTGACTGCAAATTTGACTCATTTTGGTCACTGATTGNGTAACAAGTTTTTGTAGGTGAATATTAGAAGGTAAATGCGTCCACGGACAACCATGCCAACTGATGCTCCTCAGCTCATGAAATGAAATTTTGAAATTTCCTTTAATACCATGAACATCAATTAATTTTAATAATCTCAAGTTCGGTACCCTTTCGAATAGCTCGGCATTGCAATATTTGTTAGTGGATAATGTAAAATCTAAAATAAGACCTTCAATCTTATCTTTCCCCTGAAATATTCATTAAGAACAACAGAGAAATTAGAAAAGTGTTACTTGAATATATATTTAATATATATTGTAATATATTTAATATATATTGTAATATTTTTAATTTGAATAAATAAAAATAACTTTTTTTATAAAATAATGATAGGTTTACTAATTAAATGTTCATTAATACTGTAATAAACTAATTTATTAAAATACCAATGTAAAATTAAATATTGTAGTTGACTTTTTATATATAAGCATGTACTCATTGTTTGTTTTCTCATAAATTAAATTAAATATTTGTTTTTTGTTCACCTCTAGATTTTGCAAAGCCCGACATACTTTTTCTTGATCCAAGTACAAGCGTTGGCATTTCCCATGTTTGGATTCCTCGTGAATAACTTTCCTTCCCATTTCTTGTATAAGATTATGCATCTGAAATCTATTATACTCATCAATGGTTAGTAGACATCTTTCCTCTAGAATTGGTATCCCAGTCTCTGGAAAAAAATCACAGGATTTGAAAACATCTACAGCCTCATCCATGTTCTTTCCTACGAAGAAGAATACAATATCAAGGAAAATAGCCTTCTCCGTCTCATCATCTAATTCATCGTAACTCATTTGAAGGATTTTCTGAATATCTTCCACCGGAATTTTTCGAATTTTTTCAAGTTTACCTTTCCAGAATGACACATCTGTCCTACCGCACAAAGATGCACCCAGCACCTTCAGAGCTAATGGAAGACCTCCAGCATAAGTTACAAAACTTTCTGAGAGAGCTAAGTAATTTTCAGGAGGCGTTGTTTTTTTAAAGGCATGATAGCTAAAGAGCTCCAATGAATCATTTCGTCCCAGTTGCTCCACCATGAATGTATCTACTTGTGACATTTCTACTTTCAGTTTATTTGGCAGGTTTACATCTCTCGCCGTAATTATAACTCTGCTACCATCTGAAAACAGCTCGCAAATCCTTACTAGCAATTCCGAATAACTTGATTGGTCCAGATCATCCAGCACAATGAGAGCTTTCTTAGAACAAAGAATTTCTTTCAGTTTTCTTAGTGCACTTTGAACATCACGGACCTCATAATCCTTCACTCTGAGAAGCTCAGTCAAGAGTTGCTGAAGTAAAGGAAGAAGAGGACTACCTCCCTGTGAATATTGTTTTACATTTTCCATAAAACAACTTATATCAAATTTGTGGTTGTACTTGTTGTAGAAAGCCTTGGCTATTGTAGTTTTCCCAATTCCACCCATCCCGCATATTCCAAGGGCACGAACATCATTCGACTCCATGCTTAGTTGTTGATATATCTCTTCAACAGGAAGATCTATCCCAACTAAATATCTTTCAAGGTTCAGTACTTTTTTAGATGATCTTGGCACAACATTCTCCACAATTTTTCGAATAGTCTCCGCTTCACTCCTGTTAATTATAATAAGAAATACACAATGGTGTTTCTTAGCTTATATAAATGATATATATCATATTGTCTCCTTTCATGAACATCACAAAAAACAAATGGTATTTAATTCGATTAAGAACTCATGGTAAAGGGACTTACTTGTTTGCTTCTTCTTTCAAATGGTATCCTGATAATTGTGCAATTTCAGCAAGCGCAGTTTTCCACTTCTCAATTTTAGGAAGAGAGTAACGCTTTTTATGCTTTTTAAGAGCAGCACCAAAACACCCTTTATGGTATCGTAGATCTGATGGATCAACATAGTAAAACACGGGAACAANCATATCTCTTCCACGGGAAGATCTATCCCAACTAAATATTTTTCAAGGTTCAGTACTTTTTTAGATGATCGTGGCACAACATTCTCCACAATTTTTTGAATAGTCTCCGCTTCACTCCTGTTAATTTTAATAAGAAATACACAATCGTAATATCTTAGCTTATATAAATGATATGTATCATGTTGTCTCCTTTCATGAACATCACAAAAAACAAATGGTATTTAATTGGATTAAGAACTCGTGGTAAAGGGACTTACTCGTTTGCTTCTTCTTTCAAATGGTATCCTGATAATTGTGCAATTTCAGCAAGCGCAGTTTTCCACTTCTCAATTTTAGGAAGAGAGTAACGCTTTTTATGCTTTTTAAGAGCAGCACCAAAACACCCTTTATGGTATCGTAGATCTGATGGATCAACATAGTAAAACACGGGAACAACCTGATTCTTTGCTCTCTTGCAACTAAGGATCTCTGCAAGCTCATCAAGGCACCATGACGAATCAGCATAGTTCTTTGAGATTACAACTACAAACATCTTTGAATTTTTTATTGCATTTAGTAGTCCTGGAGCAATTTGTTCACCCTTTTCCAGTGCAGGTTCATCTCTGAAGGTTACAATTCCTGCTTGATCCAAAGCATGGTAAAGATTCGAGATGAAATTTTTGCGAGTGTCCTTGCCACGAAAGCTTAAGAAAACATCCCATAAAGGAGATGAAGGGCCAGTCAATAGACTACTCGTATCCATAGGGACTTGAGTCAGGTCTTTCACCACCACCTCTTGTTTAGAATCACTAGACCTCTGATGCGTTGGCTGTGGAGAGGACCCAAACATCACCAAAACAACATAGGACGAGGCAAATCCCAAAGCTACAAGTGTAATGAGAATCACTGGAGAGACACCTGCATACACTATTATTGATTCTTTCAACAGTTCCCATAACTCAAAAGCCATTGATTCAAAATGAACTAGAAGAACTAAGGTTACTAATGGATGCACTCTGTATATTTCCAACTGAACTGATAATAATGAACTTGCTTATCTACCTCCCGGTCTCCAAATATGTGGTGTGTATCTCTTCTCTTTGTAAAACTTTGATTCGTTCTTTACTTTTGATTTCTGCACTTCACTTTTTGACTTTTTGTTATTCTAAGGACAAGTCTCCACTGTACATGGTTACATTACAATTAATAATTTACCAAAAGTATTCCATTTCTTCTATCCGCTCTTTAGTCTGTTAACATTTGCTCCTGAGACCATTGAAACTTCACTCCACGCTGCCCCTATTGAAAATGAGACTTCATTCACGTCTGGCCCATCTGAAAATAATATTGTCTGCTCGGCAATTTCACAGAATTTGCCCAAATTAAAACAAGAATACAACCAGTATGAATATACTAGATTACAGGGATTACAGTGTCTACCATCTAAAACACCAGCCTTCTAAATTTAACACCTTGCAAATAAGACCAGTTAAACGTTTCCACAAGTCACCACTAAGAGTAAAGAATTTACAAGGAAGAAAAGGTAATCAAATCTTCAGGATGAGTTATTTTAAGTGAACACCCTAAACGTCCCAACGATAATCCTGTTTCAATAGGCACAAATCATGTCAGTTATTTACTTCAAAGTTCCACCTCTACACTTTGACATGTCAGAAATCACACTATCGGTGGTGTGCTGAGGCACCTCACAAAAAATTTTCAGGTGACGTATTTCTGGTAACTAGAATTGATTACCAAGGTGTGTAAAAGATGACATGTACTTGAGCAATGGTACTGCTCCCAGGAAACCTAAATTTGATATTACTGTCTATATTGTGCGATAATAGCCCTGTACTCATCTACACTGTCACTGACAGAAATCAAATTTGATATTACTGTCTAAAATTCTCTTTCAGGCTTAACATAATGGAATGTCACTGCTTAGAGTGTATTCATCAGAGTATTATTTAAGTAATGCAAAGTATATTTACCTTTAAAAAAAATAAAATTGATCCCCTGTTTAAAATGGTTTTCAGCCTCATCCCAAAACTCAAAGAGCATTCAGGAATGTTTATGGTTATCAAAAATNTTCAAGTTTCAGCCTCATCCCAAAACTCAAAGAGCATTCAGGAATGTTTATGGTTATCAAAAATCAACTAATGATTAGACTTTTACAAATTTTAAAAATTACATGGTCTCCGCTCTTTATTGAGAAGTCACCCTTATGGAGAAGTATATTTGACACGATAGACTATAGTTTAGGCCATAAAACTACAATTAAATTTATAAAAAATTGTATAACAGAGTTTTTATGGATTGTAAAAGTTGTTTATAAATTTTTTATAGTGGATAGTGGTAACATATTTTAATTAAATATAGAAACTGTTCACCAGCCACAGTTGAATATCTGATATCCAACCAATCTATCTCCTACCGTTAAAAAAATAAATCAACGGTTGAGATTTAAAAAAATATATGTTCATATGTTCTATAGAGCATACATACGCTCTATAATAGACCATATGTGCATATTTTTTTAATTCTCATTTTATCCTTTAAAGTTACGCTATATTATATGTCTCCCTAGAATACACACTCTTATCTCCCAGAAACACACTTGTTCTTTTATGCTACCATTTTTTGGAGATTTCTGTGAGCTCTCTAAAACTCATTTCAACTTTACCCATTTCATAACATATTTCATACTCATTTCATAACCCAATATATTTTGAGTTATCTAATACCCATTTTTTATAAATTTTGAGTTTGGGAGAAGATTCGATTTCTTTAAGATTTCAACATTTGATCTTGATTTTTGATTGTAATTTGTTTGAAATTTCAAATTTTATGGTATTTTGGAGTATGTTACAAGCAGAAATATTTTTTTAAATAATAAACTTAGACGCCCTATTTTAAAAATAATTATTATTTTTATGATTTTCTTTTTTTGAATAATAATTTAAGTATTATATTTTTATTTTAAAAAAATTGAAAAAATTATATATGCAAAAAAATTTAAAGCATACGCTATATTATAGAGCGTATACGCTTATAGAGCGTAAACTTTAAATAATTTTTTTAATCCTGACTGTTTATTTTTTTTAATGGTATGAAATGGGTTGGCTTGATTATTAATTTTATTCAACTGTGGCTGTAGAAAGAACCCCACTAAATATATAAGTATATAGAGTGATTTGATCATTTTTGAATTTTGGTTGTTAGATGATGCTTTAATTTTAAATAAATAATGATAATAATCTTTTATTTGAATTAATAATGAAAAAAGTTTAAGGGTTTATTTAAACAAATAATTTAAGAATACACACAAAAGGAAAAAGGGTTAAATGACTATTTGGTCATTGAACTGGAGCCCGACTTGCAAGTGGGTCATCAAACTGAAAAAGCTTGCAGTCAAATACCTGAACTAAAAAAAAACTTTCAATCGGGTGAGTGACGTTAAAACATTAACAGATTTTGACAGAAATCTGATGTGGCAGCTACTCTCGGGTTCTCATCCAACCCGATCTTTACTATCTGATCCATTTTTTTTGACCCAGATTCTTCTCCTCTTTATCTTCATCAACAATTTGTATATATTTTAAACATTCAAATTCGAATTCCATGGCTACACAATACATCAAACATATATGCAGGTTTATATATAATATCTATGTAAATGAAAGATAGATACATATGTTAAATACCCAGTGTAATATGTGGGTTAATTTACCCCATCGTTGTAGAGAATGAGGGTCTCCATCCCAATTAATGTTTGAACACGAACTACCACATCATTAATTACAATCCCAACTTCCTCACCATTCTTAAGTGCATCAAACATTTCAGATTGAAATGATACATATTTATATAGACAACAAATAATACATACATAATATGTGTGNTATATATTTTAAACATTCAAATTCGAATTCCATGGCTACACAATACATCAAACATATATGCAGGTTTATATATAATATCTATGTAAATGAAAGATAGATACATATGTTAAACACCCAGTGTAATATGTGGGTTGATTTACCCCATCATTGTAGAGAATGAGGGTCTCCATCCCAATTAATGTTTGAACACGAACTACCACATCATTAATTACAATCCCAACTTCCTCACCATTCTTAAGTGCATCAAACATTTCAGATTGAAATGATACATATTTATATAGACAACAAATAATACATACATAATATGTGTGTGTGTGTGGGTATGGGTGTGGGTGTGGGTGTGTGTATATATCAAAGAGGAGATTCTTGAGGGTAGTAAGAATGAAGGCAAATGGTAAGAGATGTAACAAGCTGTGCNGGTGTGGGTGTGGGTGTGGGTGTATCTATCAAAGAGGAGATTCTTGAGGGTAGTAAGAATGAAGGCAAACGGTAAGAGATGTTAGGAGTTTTTACACAGATCAAGAAAGTGTAATTATTACACTTCAATGTGATTAATAATGTTATAATTTTACTTTTATAACCTTACCATTTAATGTGTATATAAAATAAAACATAAACAAGGTTATTAATGTAGGGGCAATTAGTGGAATATTGCTCATTGAATGTGCTTTGGAAATGTAAAATGACAAATAAAAATGAATTTGAACACAAAGGTAAAGTGACTAATAAAAAGGAAAGGAGGGAGTAACAAGCTGTGCCTTTCAAAATCAGCATCGGAAAGGTTAGTCATTTAGCAAAAATCTTTTGTGTTTTTGATGAACTCATAAGAACAATGAGAAATTGGGTAGAATTTTGGTTTTGGGTCTGATTATATTTCTTATTGGGAGTGAGTGAGGTGGACTCGATGTGGCAGCTGAGGTGGACTCGATGTGGCAGCTTAGGTGTACTCAATGTCGTACTATTTCACAGAAATTGTTAAAAGTCAACTCGACTTAACGATCGTGAAAGTTTTGTTCAAATTCAATGCCGTGATTGCTGGCTTATTTGCGTTTAGTTACTCAGATGCAAGTTTTTTCAGTTTGGTGACCCACTTGCAAGTTGGGCTCTAGTTAAATGACCAAATGGCCATTTAACCCAAAGGAAAAAACACAATTTAAGAGCTCAAATAAATAGTTGGGGAAAACCAAAAAAATAAAGGATATATGTTGGGTACAATAACTCAATAACT
The DNA here is from genome assembly GCA_008931105.1 of Oenanthe javanica. Classification (NCBI taxonomy): domain Eukaryota; kingdom Viridiplantae; phylum Streptophyta; class Magnoliopsida; order Apiales; family Apiaceae; genus Oenanthe; species Oenanthe javanica. The sequence goes on from QRFB01002457.1 coordinate 36,387, forward strand.
CACATTCAAATGCTCTAATTTACTTAACTGTCCAATTGACTCCGGCAACTCCTCCAAATATTTGCTTCCATCCAAATTCAAATGACGCAAACAAGGTAACTAAAAGATCAAATTTATTATCAGGCTTTCACATTCACCAAGCAAATGAACATTTAATAAAATTTATTAATCTGAAAATTAAGTATTAATCTGAATTAAAATAAATTAAAATAAATGATAAATAGATATTTAACAATAAACGATTACATTTATTTATTTACATGTATTTGTTATTATCTCAAAAAAAATATCTCAAGTTAACCTCAGTATTCTTATTTTTAATTAATATTTTAGATACATTCTCTACCCATATTACAATATTTGTATGGTTAAAAATCATACTATTTCGACCAATTACTTATTAATAACGTGATATATTTTAAGTGATTTCTCAAGTATAAAAGATCATTTCTTTTCACCTAAAATTTTTAAATAAGAAAAATTGTGATTGAAGTTGATATTTTCATAAGAGAATCCTAAATTAATTTATGTTTTGACAAAAATAGAAATAAAAAGAAAAATGTTAGAGATCCAAAAATTTTATTAATTTTTTTCTAAATGATAATGTATCACGTGATTAATTGATAATTTTTCTAGAGACTCCGCATACGCTCACGAATTAAAACGTGTCATATATCATGCCACATTATTTGATAAAAAATTTAAGAATAATTTTTTAAAAAATTTAAGAATATTTTTTATAAAAAAAAAATAGGATGGGTTTGAGATATTTTATTTTGTCCTATTCGAAACTTGAAATTTACGATTCAAAAACCCAAACAATAGATTTTTTTCTAAATCATATTAGTTCAATTATACAATCATAAATATACATAATATATGGGTTTTATTCGGTGCAATACTCTTAAAATGGAGTAACTACAGAAATGTATTTTAAAAAGAATCAATTTGCCTTAATTTTTTTATCAGGCATATATGTACGCTCTATTACAGAGCATATGTCCGCTCTATAATAGAGCGTAACTGCACATGATTACTCTGCCACATTATCTCATATGTTCCGATAGTTAGTCTTCAAATCTCTGCATCTCTCATTACACTTGCACATCTCAATTCTCTTAATATATTTTGTGTTTATATTTTATACACAATAACACATATCTACAACAAAAGTGCCTGATTTCTCAAGTTCTGTAAAGTTCAAGTACCTGAAACTAGGTTACCACCTTCTTGTGAACCACTTTGTTGCCTTGGTCCTTGTACCAATCTTAGTTATTCTATATAATAAAGTACTTGGATTGATTCCTCAAGAGACCGTGGCCATTTGGAATTGTCTTCACTTTGATCTCGTCCAGATATTTTGGTCTTCATTTCTTGTCATCGTATATCAACCTTCTACAATATGTCCAAGCCTCAAATATCCGCTCTTTGAATTAGTTTTTTTCTCAACTTTATACATCCACTCTATAATAGAGCGTAAGTACAGAAACTATAATTTTTTTTTAATAAATACCACGTGTTAAAGTAAGGGCAGAAATGTAATTTTTTTTAAAGCATACGCTATATTAATATAGCGTATACGCTTTATAATATAGCATAAACTTTAAATATTTTTTTTATCCTGACCGTTTTTTTTTTTTAATGATATGAGATGGATTGACTTGATTATTAATTTTATCCAATGGCTATAGAAAGAACCCCATTAAATATATAAGTATATAGAGTGATTTGATCATTTTTGAATTTTGGTTGTTTGATGATGCTTTAATTTTAAATAAATAATAATAATCTTTTATTTGAATTAGTAATGAAAAAAGTTTAAGGGTTTATTTAAACAAATAATTTAAGAATACACACAAAAGGAAAAAACACAATTTAAGAGCTCAAATAAATAGTCGGGGAAAACCAAAAAAATAAAGGATATATGTTGGGTACAAAACAAATAAATCATTTATCAACAATATAAATAGGAGTAGAATGTAGATTAATACCCAAAAGAAATGTATAGTATTAAAAAGGAATAGAAGGCAGGGGTGTTTTTAGCATCAGATGAGCCCCGCACATCTCTACTTGCAACATATCTCGTGCACTTTGTACATAATAATCTGCCACGTGAAAAGAAACATCAATTTTGTTTCCGCTCTTTATTGAGATGGCATCTCCCCTTATGCATCGTACACTCGATTGTACAACGCCCTCTGGACAACTAATCCCATATGTATATAGATCAAACTGAAATGTTTTTTTGATACCCACTGTTTTATTTGTAATAACAGCATCCAGTGTTAAACTTGGTGAAGTGATGCTGTAGTGTTTATAAACAACCCAGAAGGCGATGCCCACAAAGTTTTCTCCCAAGATTGATGGAATATCAAAACATAGTGTACATCCGTTGCTTTTATAGTTGAACCATTCTGGGATCTCCCTGTTTTGTACAGTGGCTTCAAACTCGTCTCTTACCTGTAACATAAAAGAGAAACATAAATAGATTTAAATATGTGCGAGTGTGTTTTAATTATTGGTAGAGAAACACCAACATCTACCAACCTGAAACGGACTATCCTTTAAACTGAATTTTAAATTGCTGCCGTTGCCAGTAACTTTCAGTGTTGATAAATCTCCCAACATTGACAGATCTGGCAGATGTTGTAGGCTTTCACATTTAGAAATTGTAAGCTTTGAAAGATGTGGTGGAAGTTTCTGGAGTGATTGAAGGCTGCCGCATCCCTCTATGTGCAATTCCTTCAACTGTCTCAGGTTGGATAAATCGGGTACTTGTACTAGTGAAGCGTGGTTACGTATAACCACTATACTTTTAATATTCAGTGGAAGTTCGGGAAAGGAGGACCCATGGCTTGTAGAGTTGGTCAACCAAAGTTGTTGAAGGTTGAAAAGCTTAAAAAAACTAAAGGGTTTGGTTGGGGAGAGACTCTCGCACTCATCATCAAGAAGTAATCTTTTTAGAGAATGGAAACTTAGAATCATGGGCAGCCACACTCTTACATTACATTTCAGTTGTAGATACTCCAATTTCATATTCTCTACAGCATCCGGCAACTCAAGTCTTCTGCTGTCCTTATGGTTCAGATCTAACATTACAAGTGATGTAAGATTACGGATGCTATTCGGCACATATGCAAGCTTCCTGCATTCGTTGAAATTCAACTCTTGTATCCTAGGCAGTTCTCCGATAGAATCTGGTAATTCTTCAATTGCTGTACCATGTGCATCTAGCCATACTAAACATTGCATCTTCCCCAACTGCTCAGGCAATCTATTCAGCCGTGGACAGTAACCCAGATCTAATAGCTCAAGAGACTTCAACTTCCATATACTGCTTGGAAGACTAGTAAGGCCTTTGCACTTGTACAAACTCAGATTGACCAAATTAAGCAGGTTTGAAAACGAGTCTGGAAGTTGTTCGATTGCACTCTCAGATGCATCAAATCTCTTCAAGCCATCTATGTTCCCAAATTGCTCAGGTAACTTTCTAAGCTTCTTGCAATAGGACAAATTCAACTTGATCAATTTGTTCAAGTGAGCAATTGAATCTGGCACTTGTTCAATTGCTGTATAACTTGCATCAAGCACCTGTAAGCCTTTCAGACCGCCCAGTTGGTCAGGCAATACTTTCAGATTGCTGCAACGACTCATATTCAAACTACTCAGTGAAGTCAATTGCACGATGTGGTTGGGCAATCGTTTTAGATTCACACAACAACTCATATTCAAATGCTCTAATTCACTTAACTGTCCAATTGACTCCGGCAACTCCTCCAAATATTTGCTTCCATCCAAATTCAAATGACGCAAGCAAGGTAACTAAAAGATCAAATTTATTATCACACATTCACCAAGCAAATGAACATTTAATAAAATTTATTAATCTGAAAATTAAGTATTAATCTGAATTAAAATAAATTAAAATAAATGATAAATAAATATTTAACAATAAACGATTACATTTATTTATTTACATGTATTTGTTGTTATCTCAAAAAAAATATCTCAAGTTAACCTCAATATTCTAATTTTTAATTAATATTTTAGATACATTCTCTACCCATATTACAATATTTGTATGGTTAAAAATCATACTATTTCGACCAATTNGCAAGGTAACTAAAACATCAAATTTATTATCACACATTCACCAAGCAAATGAACATTTAATAAAATTTATTAATCTGAAAATTAAGTATTAATCTGAATTAAAATAAATTAAAATAAATGATAAATAAATATTTAACAATAAACGATTACATTTATTTATTTACATGTATTTGTTGTTATCTCAAAAAAAATATCTCAAGTTAACCTCAGTATTCTTATTTTTAATTAATATTTTAGATACATTCTCTACCCATATTACAATATTTGTATGGTTAAAAATCATACTATTTCGACCAATTACTTATTAATAACGTGATATATTTTAGGTGATTTCTCAAGTATAAAAGATCATTTCTTTTCACCTAAACTTTTTAAATAAGAAAAATTATGATTGAAGTTGATATTTTCATGAGAGAATCCTAAATTCATATATGTTGTGACAAAAATAGAAATAAAAAGAAAAATGTTAGAGATCCAAAAGTTTTATTAATTTTTTTTAAATGATGATGTATCACGTGATTAATTGATAATTTTTCTAGAGACTCCGAATACGCTCACGAATTAAAACGTGTCATATATCATGCCACATTATTTGATAAAAAAATTAAGAATAATTTTTTAAAAAATTTAAGAATATTTTTGATAAAAATAAAAAATAGGATGGGTTTGAGATGTTTTATTATGGCCTATTCGAAACTTGAAAGTTACGATTCAAAAACCCAAACAATAGATTTTTTTGTAAATCATATTAGTTCAATTATACAATCATAAATATACATAATATATGGGTTTTATTCGATGCAATACTCTTAAAATGGAGTACAAATTAGAGACTTATATGTCTTATATTATGTTCTCCAATAAATTTGTAATATATTATAAGTCAAATATGATACAAGATATATGTGGTCTCCGATTCATATTTCATTTAAAGTCTTCTATAGAATTTTTTTCCATATATATATATATATACGGGTAACACTCCGCTGCAAACTTTTTAGTGTGAGAACCGTGAAAACTTTTACTAAATTCTACAGAAGCATAATAAAAAATGAAAAAAAATAGTGCAGAACCATAATTTTATTTGTAAAACTATAATAAAAAGTTTATCTAAACATATTTTTTTGTATTTTTTATTATGGTTCTGCAAAATTTAATGAAAATTTTCACGGTTCTCACGCTAAAATTTTTTCACCAAATTGTTACATTATATATATATTATATATATATATATATAATATATTGGACCAAATCAAGTCTACTATATTGTATTTACTTGTCATATTATAACACTCTAGTACTTCTTGTATCAAATAGTAACTTAGTATCTTTAATTATGTACTTGTAGTTAGCTAAGGAAGCAATCGAGAAGTCTGTGAAATGAGCAATCGAGAAGTCTGTGAAATGAGTCAATCGAGAAGTCTGTGAAATCAAGTCAATCGAGAAGTCTAGCCTGATCGAGAAGTCATCAAAAGAAGTGTGCAATCGAGAAGTCTAGACATTCGAGAAGTATCAAGTCAAAGATCAATCGAAAAGTCTCACAAGTACTCGATCGAGTAGTCCACAACATGACTTCTCGAAGTGCAATGAAGCTGAGAATCCAAATGTTTCAAACAGCTATTTTCAAGGAGATTTGCAGAAAAATAAGACAAGTAATTTGAAGCATTTTCGTGATCAGGTCAGTCAAACCTGTGAAGATAATGACAAGTCTACAATGAAGTTTGAAAAGAAAAGAAGACAAAGACAAAAGGAAGAAAGCAGACTGGAAAAGACTGTCAAAGAATTATGTTAGCTAGAAATAGATAGCAGTCAAATGTAAAATATTTCTTGTATGTTTCTAGTTTAAGCGTAACTGTCTAGTGAGAGCATGTGCAAATGAGACATGTTGTCCATATAGCATAGAGCACAGCTTCATTAGAAATGAGTGAAAAATTGTATTCATTTTTCCTTGTTTTCTTTAAAAAATAAGAAGCTGAGATTCATACATAGAATCACAGATTGTAGTAGTTCATTCTAATATACAATTAGATTGAAAGTTAACTTTGAGTGTTCATTTAAATTCCGTATCAAACAATCTTCCGTGTTCTTTATCTCTGGATAGTTCATTCTTCCGTGTTCTTTATCTCAGGGTGTTTTTTATANGCATATCTGTCCTACCGCACAAAGATGCACCCAGCACCTTCAGAGCTAATGGAAGACCTCCGGCATAAGTTACAAATTTTTCTGAGAGAGCTAGGTAATTTTCAGGAGGTGTTAGTTTTTTAAAGGCATGAAAGCTAAAGAGCTTTAATGAATCATTTCGTCCCAATTGCTTCACCATGTATGTTTTTACTTGTGACATTTCTACTTTCAGTTGATTTGTCAGGTTTACATCTCTCGCCATTATTATAGCTCTGCTACCATCTGAAAACAGCTCGCAAATCCTTACTACCAATTCGGAATAGCTTAATTGGTCCAGATCGTCGAGCACAATGAGAGCTTTCTTAGAACAAAGAATTTCTATCAGTTTTCTTAGTGCACTTTGAACATCACGGACCTCATAATCCTTCACTCTGAGAAGCTCAGTCAAGAGTTTCTGAAGTAAAGGAAGTAGAGGACTACCTCCCTGTGAATATTGTTTTACATTTTCCATAAAACAACTTATATCAAATTTGTGGTTGTACTTGTTGTAGAAAGCCTTGGCTATTGTAGTTTTCCCAATTCCACCCATCCCGCATATTCCAAAGGCACGAACATCTTTTGACTCCAGGCTTAGTTGTTGATATATCTCTTCGACAGCAAGATCTATCCCAACTAAATATCTTTCAAGGTTCAGTACTTTTTTAGATGATCTTGGCACAACATTATCCACAATTTTTTGAATAGCCTCCGCTTCACTCCTGTTAATTTTAATAAGAAATACACAATCGGAATATCTTAGCTTATATAAATGATATGTATCATGTGGTCTCCTTTCATGAACATCAAAAAAACAAATGGTATTTAATTAGATCAAGAACTCGTGGTAAAGGGACTTACTCGTTTGCTTCTTTTAAATGGTATCCTGATAATTGTGCAATTTCAGCGAGAGCAGTTTTCCACTTCTCAATTGTAGGATCAGAGTAACGCTTCTTATGCTTTTCAAGAGCAGCACCAAAACACCCTTTCTGGTAGCGTAGATCTGATGGATCCACATAGTAAAACACGGGAACAACCTGATTCTTTGCTCTCTTGCAATTAAGGATCTCTGCAAGCTCATCAAGGCACCACGACGAATCAGCATAGTTCTTCGAGATTACAACTACAAACATCTTTGAATTTTTTATTGCATTTAGTAGTCCTGGAGAAATTTCTTCACCCTTTTCCAGTGCAGGTTCATCTCTGAAGGTTACAATTCCTGCTTGATCCAAAGCATGGTAAAGATTCGNTCAATTCCTGCTTTATCCAAAGCATGGTAAAGATGCGAGATGAATTTTTTGTGAGTATCCTTACCACGAAAGCTTAAGAAAACATCCCATAAAGGAGATGAAGGGCCAGTTAATAGACTAGTAGTATCCATAGGAACTTGAGTCAGGTCTTTCATCACCACCTCTTGTTCAAAGTCTCTTTACCCAAATATGTTTAATAGACTAGTAGTATCCATGGGAACTGGAATCATGTCTTTCACCACCTCTTGTAAAATCACTAAACCTCTGGTGCACTAAGGTTTCTACTGGATGCCCTCTGTATATTTCTAGCTGAACTGAGTGATAATAATGTAATTACTTATCTACCCTCCCCGGTCTCTAAACGTGTGGTGGACTGGTGGGTGTGTATGTCCTCTCTTTGTATAACTTTGACTCGTTTACTCCGTGTCGTTACTGACTTATCGGAGGCCCTTGCGAAAGTTTTAAATGGGCATTAAATTTTTTTTTCCATAATTATTTCTGTACAAGACTTTTTGTCATTCCAGTTATTGAAAAGTTTTCACTTTGTTTCGTTACAATTAATATCATTTGTAATAATTTTAACCATTACTCTCTCTCTCAAAATAATGATCCTATTTTATTTTAATTTTTGTTAATCAAGTTAACTAATTTTCAACCGTATATTGCATATAATATATAATTAAGAAAATTTTAAAAATAAATTTAAATTTTGAGTCAAAATTGGATCAATTAGACTACAAAAAGTCAAACAAGACACTTATTATGAGATGAAAAATTTAGATCAGAGCTAAATCATTAGTATATTTTTTCTCCGGTTGAAGAAATTCTATGATTGTTGTTTCCTTAGTTCCTGATTTTGTAAATAAATGATTAGCTTTGTGTGGAAAAAGTTTGTTTAATTTGATGTAAATGTAAATTTGAATTTGAAATTGAAAATTCTAGTATTAATTTGCACTAATATTAACGTATCCGACAAGATGAAAATTTGTTTACATTTGCTTATGGGATCATGGAAACTTCATTCGGCGCGGTCACGCGGCCCATATTGACAATGAAACTACCCAAATTTGAGACTACTCAATTCAACAAGAATTTGAAACTACTCGGCAACTTGACAGAATTTACCCAAATTAAAACTACTCCATTCAAAAGAATTTGAGAGAGACCACAATACAAGCAGGATATGTATACTAGATTACAGAAATTACAGTGTCTACTGTCTAAATTTAACACCTTGCAAATAAGACACTTGTACGTTTCAACAAGTCACCACTAACAGTAAAGAACTTACAAGGAAGAAAAGGTAATCAAATCTTCAAGATGAGTCATTTTAAGTTAACATTGCCTAATTCTAACTTAATAGGCATAAATAATGTCAATTATTGACTGAGCCTTTTCCATATTATATTGGTTTGTAGTGTTAGAAGGAAGTAGAACTAGAAGGAGTTTTTAGTATGAGATGACCCCCACACTTCTTCACTTCCCGCTTCATTTCTCCAGAAGGTATACATGGTTGACAAAAAAACACATTAATTTGGTCTCCGCTCTTTATTGAGAAGTCATCTCCCCTTATGCACTGCACACTCGATTGCACGACACCCTTCGGTATATATTTAAGTGGCTCAAAAGTAAACTTTCTGGTACCCTCAGAATTATTATTAGTAATAAAAGCTTCAATTCCTCTATGTGTCGAAATGTTGTTGCTTTTATAAACAACCCAGAAGGCGATACCAACAAAGTTATCTCCCAAGATTGATGGAATTTCAAAACATAGTTTCCATCCACTGCTTTTATAATTGAACCATTCTGGGATCTCCCTGTTTTGTACAGTAGCTTTAAACGTAGACGACTCATCTTGTCTTACCTGTAACATAAAAGAGAAATGCAGATATATTTAAATCAGGTACTTGTACTAGTGAAGCATGGTGACGTACCTCTAAAATTTTTAGATTCGGTGGAAGTTCGGGAAAGGAGGACCCATGACTTGTAAAGTTGGCAAATACAAGATGTTCAAGGTTGAAAAGCTTTGAAAAACCAAAGGGTTTGGAACGGAATACTTTCCGAGAAGAATAACCTAGAATCCTGGGCAGCCATACTCTCCTGGACAACTCATTTTCTAGATACTCCAACTTCGTGTTCTCTACAGCATCAGGCAACTCAGTTCTTCCGATGTCCTTATATTCAAGATATAACGTTACAAGTGATGTAAGATTACTGATGCTATTCGGCACATATGTAAGCCTCCTGCAATGGCTGAAATTCAACGATTGTATTCTTGGCAGTAGTCCAATAGAATCTGGAATTTCTTCAATTGCTGTACCAGATGCAACTAGCTTTTCTAAACATTGCATGTGTCCCAACTGCTTAGGCAATCTATTTAGCTGTGAACAGTTATTCAGATTTAATAGCAGAAGAGACTTCAACTTCCATATACTGTCTGGAAGACTAGTAAGGTCTGTGCACATAGACAAATCCAGGTGGACCAAATTAAGCAAGTTTGAAAACGAGTCTGGCAGTTGTTCGATTGCACTCCCATATGCATTAAATATCTCCAAGCCATCCATGTTCCCAAATTGCTTAGGCAACTTTCTAAGCTTCTTGCAACAGCACAAATTCAAATGAATCAATTTTTTCAAGTGAGCAATGGAGTCTGGAAGTTGCTTAATTGCTGTAGAACTTGCATCAAGCATATGTAAGCCTTTCATA